>JARSSU010029270.1:0-29560 GCA_029619165.1 Eurosta solidaginis | reverse complement strand
TTTGTTAGCGCTTTTTTGAATTTAAAGGACATGATATTCTTTTACCACTTGTAATAAATTTGAAGTTTCATGCTCTTTTTTGTAAGTATTTGGTTATAGTCTTGCATGAGTTGTGACACCGCGCTCTGCTGAGTCATTAACCACTTTTAGTTTGCCGATTATTTCAAAAGCGCCCTTAATGCATCGCTATCATTCCATTCAGAAAGATCATTGATCAAAAATATGTTGATATGTTGAAACGGTCGAAAAACTAATGGTACACGTAATGAAGTCACACAAGTTAAGCTTATGCGCTTAGTGAATGTCATTTTTATTGCCATCGAGACAGCTCTAATACTCTCTTTGCCATTTTTCGCTTCTCAGCATAGGAAACATTATCGTCGAACAAGGAAAGAACTATGTTCTCATCCGCCATATACCATAAATGGTTGCAGCTTTTTTGAGCATAGCAGTAGAAATTTTCTCATCTATTTCTTATCAAAGTATATTTCACGAATGAATTGAAAGTCGATAGCAGGCATTGTTTGTGATTCGCCATTATCCAATGAAGAAAATACGCGAGGGGTTAAGAAATGCTTTCGCCCTCTTTGTGCTGCTGTAATTTTTTCAGGTCCGGAAGTGCATCGAAGAATCACTAACAGTACCCACAGATACTTCTTTTATGACAACCACTGCACTTTCATGAATTGTTAAACAAACTTTATTGTGATTGTTAAAAAAAAACACACACAACACTTGCTTAATCGATGGCGCAACGATACAAGGTGGCAGGATGGAACAGCTGATTATAAACCTTTTTATTTGATTTGATATATCAACTTCTGCGCAGTACGATTTTGACATTTGTCTATCGAATTTACAAACAAAGTACATGGGATTTTATTTATGTTTGTAGGTATGTCACCATGCTGCCACCTGTATCGTTCCGCTATGCGCGAATTGAGAACACGGAGTCCTAGTAAAAAAATTCGTCAGTTGATCGTAAATTCGCCATATTTGTTTAGCTTATTACACACAGAAAAAAAACGATGCATTAATTAACGTCCACAAATTCGTATCAACTGCAGAAAAACGTTCATTTATTCTTCGTCCCAAAGTTGCAAATTTACTTTGAAAGAGTTTACCGTTTTAAAGCTTTTTAGCGTCTTATCATATCAGCAAAGAAGATTTGAATTGAAGTCGCATGCTGATAGCTTTGGCAGGCGTGCTTGAGCTTTTTGAAGCTTTCTGGATGAAAGTCTCACAACAACAGTAAAAGGCTGTATTTGGACAGCAAAAAAAGTGTTTCGAGTAATAGTTTGAAATTTGTTTAGTCAACGTTCAGCTATTTCCTTATTAATCGCCTGGGAAGTCACTGATTAAAGTTCTGTGAAGGCAATGCAAACTTTTTCAATTTCATGTTGTTATTATATTTGAGTTTTTCTATTAATGACTAATTGATTATTTCTGTCATTTACCCACAGTTTAACCATTGTATTTTTGTATGGTTTTCGTAAAACACTTTTTTGTGTTTGCAGTGGATGGCGTGAAAAAATGATTTTTTTCAAACGCCTATATACAGAGGTTTTCAGCTCAAGTCGCCACCTCTAAACAAGGTCTGATCAGGCTCAACTTTCCACTTTCTTATACTGTATCAATACGAACATTTTTAGGCTGTAAGACTTGAAATCGGATCAATTTCGTAAATAAGCTCAACCCTCTGTGCAACAGCAATTTCGCAACAAAGTAGACAATGCTCTTTTTCTGAAATTGGCGTTGCGTAGGAATTTTTTAAGCTATTGCATAGATTTTATCGCGGGCTTGGCGACTAAATCAAAAAAAACCGTAACGGATATTTGTCAAAAAAGGCTCGAAAGGTTCGAAAAGGTTCGAAAAAGGTTCGGTGTTAGCAACAGGACATATACATAAAATTGGATTTCTATCATAAAGTTAAAGTTAAAGTTAAAGCTCAAGTTAGAGTTAAAGTTTAAGTTAAAGTTAAAGTTAGAGTTAGTTAAAGTTGAAGTTGAAGTTAAAGTTAAGTTAAAGTTAACGTTAAAGTTAAAGTTAAAATTAAAGTTAAAGTTAAAGTTAAGTTAAAGCTAAAGTAGAGTTAAAGTTAAAGTTAAAGTTAAAGTTAAAGTTAGAGTAAGTTAAAGTTGAAGTAAGTTAAAGTTAAAGTTAAAGTTAAAGTTAAAGTTAAAGTTAACGTTAAAGTTAAAGTTAAAGTTAAAATTAAGTTAAAGTAAAGTTAAATAAAGTTAAAGTAAAAGTCAATATTAACTTCTCATTTATCAAATAAAAGTAAAAAATTTGTTTCTTATCGGTCACCACGCTTAAAAAGTGTAACTTGAATTTATCAAAGACAAAACTGGAATTAATATCAAAGAAAATAAATGTTGCATAAATATTATAATTGCATAAGTTGATAATATGCAATAGCTTTACCGCGGCAGTCCCGAGTGCCACACGTCTTTTTTTTAAACAAACTTGTAGCCCAGCTCGTCTAGTTTGGCTGTATAAAATAAGGAACATTCATGCTGACGCTTGCAAATTATACTTTAAGTCCTTCTATCACTTCTTTTAATTTTTCCAGGAGGTGTCGTGAAACTGCTACGTGTTTATGCAACACGTTGCTAAAGATTTACTCGACATTTTCACTTCTGTGTAAAAAACTTTGGAATGACAAATCGCGGTAGTTAAAGTGTTAGGATGAAATATTAAGTTTTGTACGGTGAGATATTTTCTAGATACCATGTTGTAACTCTTGAAATTTTTACAACTTGACCACAGGGTATTGGGTCGTACATACTCAGCTTAGAGCTTTCATCGCACAGTTTAGTGCATTTTATTTTTCAGTTTTTAGACTCTGAGTATTATCAAAAGTGGGCGTATTTATTTATTGATTTTCCCTATTTTTCGCGATAGTTTACGCTTTCTTCAGTTATGGCTATCAAATCGTAGAAGGTGATGGGTAAAAAAAAGGTTGGTGTTCGCCCATTTTCAGATATTTTAACATTTTAGTTTCTTGTTGCAACGATTCCTTTAAACATTTTATAACGAAATTGGCTTGAGGTCTTACAAAAAGGATTTTCGTCTATTTTTGCCCAGTTCACTTCTTATTACAAGGGTTAACCATTAAACGAGTTTCTAATAACGCACTTTAATCGGTTTTTACTTATAGCAGAAGGGACGGATAGGAAAATGTCAACCTTAAATTAGGGGCCGCCTATTTCAAAACCACACATTGGCATTCTGTATTGAAGTCTGGATTATTTACTAAATAAAATAATTATTTTTAAGTTAACGGTTTGATGAAAACACTACTTACACGGGAAGTATATAATACGAAAAGCTAGGAAAAGAATTATTAGGTAGTCCTAGAGTACTAGTCATCACACTCCTCATCAATCTAGGGCGTTGATCAGACAATTAAATAAAAGCGTTGGGCGCGTGAAATTTCTAAAAATGTGAGGCGTAGCATAACCTGATTAAGGTTCAGTGGTCTTATGACTATCAATAGAAATTTGACGCGTCCAACGCTTTTATTTAATTGTCTGATCAACGCCCTAGATTGATGAAGGAGTGTGATGACTAGTACCTAGGACCTACCTAATTATTTTCTAGCTTTTAGTATTATTATTACTCATGTAAGTATTGTTTTCAATAAAACCGTTTAACTTAAAAATTTTTTTTAATTATTTTATTTTCAAGTTTTTAGTCTTTATTTAATTGCCTATTATTTCTCATTCTATTTAGTTCATTAGTGACTCATTATTACAAGGACTCTTCCTGACAATTTGTTACAATCTAAGTCCTCAATACATAATCCTTCCAAAGACTTTACTCGACTCGCGCCACGTAGCTTGTCCCTCCTCCAACTCCAAAATATTTTGATGTCACTTCTACCGGACTGTATGTAATATTTGTTCCAAATATGAGCCAAATCGGACCACAAATACGATTTTGTGAATATCTCGATCTGCGCCACCTGCGGCGATTTTTTCATAGGTCGCTTTCATTCTTGTATGTATTATGTGTTCCAAATATGAGCCAAAATCGGACCACAAATACGATTTTGTGAATATCTCGATCTGCGCCACCTAGCGGCGATCATTATTGCATTGTCATCGGGTTTGAACTCATATTCCAAGTTTCAAGCTTGTAGCTTATCGGGAAGTTTTAATTTTAATTACAAGTTTCGTCACAAGGCGGCGGCCGTGCACGCATGTCAAATCAAGCCTAATAAAGCGTTTAAAAATAAATTTTTGGGCCGCTTCAATATAAAAATTTATTGAAAAGTGTAGGGTCTACGGCAATGAGATTAATGAGTGGTCATAAGTTCAATTGTGTTCAGAACTACTTCAATGAGGTAAATCGAAAAGGTTATAAAGTCAATGACCTGAATTGGCGTCACCTTATATTATGTACTCCAAAAAAATGTGATATTTTAGTAAGTAATGTACCAATTTAAGTGACCATATGATCATTGGCCTTTTTAATTTTCATTCATTTATACCATGATTACATCGGCTCTTGAGAGCAGTATGAGTGACTTTATGACCATTTTCGAAAAGCTGAATGGTCTGTCCTGCTATATGGATCTGCATAGACCTGCATGGACCATGACAGTATCAGATGAAGCGGCTCTCGGAATGTTTGAGAGAACATTCTTCTGATTGACATCTACGCATTGCGAAGGCGAGTACCGAAGAAGATTTAATGATGAGCTGTACGAGCTTTACGCAGATATCACATAGTCCAGCGAATTAAAATGCAGCGGCTACACTGGCTAGGCTAGTTATGCAAATGAAGGATGACGCTCCGGCTAAGAAAGTTTTTATGGAACCACGCTGGAAGCGAGGAAGAGGACGTCCACACTCCGCTGGAATGGTGAAACGGTTTAAACTCCCTGATGTGACCAATTGGCGCCACTCAATATCATTGACATGTAACCATTGAAATTTGACCTTGTGATATTTCGTGTGGTCAAAATTTCAATTGACCTTTTGTCCATTTATAGTAATAATAACTTTAATTGACTTATTCACATCATCCAAAGCTGCGACAGCAGCTTAAACTATTCACTACATGGAAGACAACCGCAAACGCAGTGTTCGCACTGAGTTTAATGATCCCTCCGAACTGATGTTTATCGGACATGCAGAGCGGAACAGTTTGCACCATACGTGTACCAACGAACTGAGGTTTTAGCTATGTATGTATAGGATGTATTAATCAAAGGAGTGTTCGAGATAAAGTTCTCGAAAGATTTATGGTTCTGTACGCATTGGCGATGGCGAGTACCGAAGAAGATTAATGATGTGCGTAGAGCTTTACGAGACATCACATAGTCCAGTGAAATGAAACGCAGTGGCTACGTCATGTATGCGAATGAAAGATGAGGCTCCGGTGTTAGGAAAGTATTTTTATCGTATCCTGCTATGGAGCAGAGGAAGAGGGCGGCTTTCACTCCGCTCGATGACCAGGTGGAAAGCGATTTAAAATTCCTTTGGAGTAACCAATTGGCGCCAGTTACCCTGCGAAGAAGCGACTGGCGCGCATTGTTGAACGGCCATAATCGTTTAGACGGTTGGAGGCCAATTTAGTAGGTAATTAAGTAAGTAAGTAATTTATCAAAGCTGCGACTATTTCTGAACAACCTTCAAATTCTGCTAGGGGCTCAATTGCCATTTCTGGACCACCGCATTGTTTAAAGTGTCACTTAAAGCACTTCGGATTAGTGAATATGATTTATGAACTCGTGGAATGCGATTCGTTTGCCGAATTACGCTGTCTTCGCGGCTAGTAGCCCCAATGCAATGGAAAATTGATATTACCACGTGCCTATAGATTCATTAACAACTGACTGTCTCTAGAGTGTGAAGGAAGAACAGAAGAGTCGATTAGTAACTTCACAATAAGCGATTAACACTCAGAACTCTGATAAATCCACTCACACTGGTAAATCTACAAAACTGGAACTCACACGCATACTGGAAGTGGAATTACAAAAAGTCTAATATTTAATATTTTTTTTATTATTTTCTAATCAGCATGATCCACAAAAATCAATTTTAGCAAACATTTTATTTCATAAGAGATATACAATTTTAGCTTATCATACTTTTTCTAACTAATCCGCCGTCGGCCTGCAAATGCCTCAATTTACTCCCACTTTTATCCGCTCCATGTAACAATAGCAACAAACAATGCAATATCACAATAACTAATTCTTAACACAAATGACTGCCATTATTATTAAAAATATTAGCTTTAGTGCTTTTCTTGAGAGAGCGCGCTTCTCATTTTGACTGGCAGTAATAAATGTTGCTCTACGTACAAATGAGGCATTCCGTGTCGAATCGAGTACTACTTAGTAGGCTCATGTCATGTTACAGAATCACTGACTGAACCCAACTACTTATGCAACTGTCAAACAATATTTACTTTATAATAAGTTATGCTTCTAACGATACTCATTCCACCATTTCTGAGCTTTTGTGATTTCGTAAATACGTCACGATCGTAACTTAATACGGATTTGTTTAGTTTTAGAAGGAAGCTGGTTTCTTCCCTGTTCATATGGTCGTAAGGGCCTTGGTCTCGGTTGATTCACAGTAAGTATTTTGCTCATATTTTATTCCTCGAATTTAAGAAGATAATCCGGTGGGTCATACTTAGACAACCACCACCGCTTATGTCCATTCGGAACCTTTCCTGGTCATAGCATATGGCAAATTTTTTCTCTCAATAACGCCGTATCCAAGATCCAATAGGTAAAGGTAATAATCTAGTTGAGGGTCGACTGCTAATACGCGTCCAACAATATCGAGAGAGGTGTAAAATGACGCGTATTATACGTCAGTATTAATAATCCGAGATATGTTAACCGCGTTCAAAGATATATAACGAAAAACCGAAAAATTACCGGGGTCCCTCCGAAACGGGGGTGGTATCCATATTATTTTTGCGCAACACCTCTCTGCATTCGCGGCTTCGGCAGCGCTTATAAAAACTTACCCTGGGTGGGTCCAACCCGGTTTGAGACCAAAACTATATCCGCGCTAAACACTTTTACCACATTTTTGGATTTGTGGTACACAACATTACAACAACTACATTAAATCATCAACTTCAACTGCAAATATCTCAGGACAGAGATACATTTTTTCTTTTCCGCCTTCGGATTATTGTTGTCGAGGTCAATACCCGTCTTTTAGTAGCGTATTAGCAGTCGACCCCCAACTAGACTTTTACCAAGGCAAATATTGAGATGCCTTAAGGACGCCAGTAAAGCTCGAGTCCTCCGCACGATATCCGACTTTATCACGTCGAGTTCTAATACCTTTAAGGTGACCTGGCTGTCGACAAAGATCGTTAAATTGGTGTTTGGGACTGGAACAGTGTGACTGCTTTCCCTGTGCCATATACTTCTGCCTGGAAGACATTTCATTAAGCGGCAACTCAGTAGGACTGATTTACATGCAGATGCTTTGACTACAGTCAAGCTCCAGTTCCATTTTCCAAGTAGTATTTCTAGATTTTAATAACCACTCTTTAGGCCTTCCTCCCATTCCTCCTTCGAAGGATATTTCATGTCCACAACAAAATTCACCCGCGTACCAAATTTCATAGAGTAAAAAGGATACAGAGCGCGACACATGTAGTTTTGTGTTGTGTTGACACCAAATGGCATCGCCAACCAAAAGAATTTTCACTGAAAAGCTTTTCATGGCAGAAAAATACACGGAGAGTTCGATAATATCTGCCGTGGGACGACACCGCTGATTAATTGTATTTGCTAATCAAAAAAAAATATTTCTTAAAGATTTTGATGATGCTTTTTTTCTCGATAGCATGGCACGTTACCACCACACAACGACGAACCGTCGCCATGGTGTGATGGTAGCGTGATCCGCCTACCCCACCGAAGATCTTGGGCTTACGCTCCGGGCAAAGCAACATCAACAATTTTAGAAACAAGGTTTTTCAATTAGAAGAAAAATTTTTCTAAGCAGGGTCACCCCTCGGTAGTGTTTGGCAAGCACTCCGAGTGTATTTCTGCCATGAAAAGCTCTCAGTGAAGACTCACCACCCTTGCAGATGCCATTCGGAGTCGGCATAAAACAAGTAGGTCCCCTCCCGCCAATTTGTAAGAAAAAGTAAGAGAAGCACGATGCAAATTGGAAGAAAAGCCCGGCCTAAAATCACTCCGGAGGTTATCACGCCTTACATTTATTTATTTATCTCAAACATTTGTTTGCGTTCAAAAGGACTGGAGAACAGATAGATCGACAAAATGACAAACAGACGGAGAGCTATGTCTAAATCGACTCAGCTCGGAATTCTGATTACTTCGAAAAACTGATATTGGTATCAAACTAAAATTGAAACATGATTTCGTGCTTATGAAATGCTTAAGCCAAATCATACACGATTTTGTGGGGAGTGCCCCATATGAATTGATGGCATCTAGCTTGAGCTCAAGTTTCAATCTCTCTAACCAGAATATTGGAGTTTGCTGATGAGTACTCCAACTCAATACTCACAGGTGTTTTGAATGACTGTTTACTTATATAACAGATCTGTATGTGTGTGTGCTTTATACCACCACCACTAGAATGATTAAAACCAGCTCCAGCAAACTAACAACAACTTACCTGCTTTGTATGTTGTGAAACCAGTTTTTAAAATGAGTTTTTTGTTTTTTACATATTAACTTTGTAGTTTTTTTTGTCACCTACCAACAAATTATTGATAAGCAACGCCCACCTCAAGGTGGAGCTTAAAACCGGTGGCATGCAGTGGTTGTGAAAAAAAGTGTTTGTTTTGTGTATGTGTGTGTGGTTGGTTGTTAGCTTTTAAATTTTAGTTTTTTTTATAACAAGCAAACACTTAAGCCTTTATGGCATGTCCATATGTGATGTTGTTTTTGTATTTGTTAACCATTCAGGTGTTGACAAAATTGCCAAGATGGTGTCAAAGCAGCGCAAAAATGGTGTCTTGTTTACATTTATTGCCTATTATTGTTATAAATACATACATACATACTTACATATACATATAACATAAGTACAAGTAAACTTATTCCAGGAACAATGAGCTGATGGTCGTCAGGATTAACTACTAAATATGTATGTATTAGCGCCCAACGAATGACGTGAACATAAAAATCTACAATATTGTTTGTTATTGGTTTGTATAGAATTCGCATTGCAATCATTACGCAATTTACGAAGAGCTTCCTACAATGTACATATGTATATACATACATATATGCACATTAGGGTGGTTAAACTATTTTGCTAAATCGCGGCTGATTTGGATTCTACTTTTAATCCAATACGGGAATTGTAACTGTCGAAGCGAACGTTTATTTTTTTTTCAAAAAATACATTTTGGTCGAGTCTATACTATATAAAGATTATTTCAATTATGTGGTCCCTATTAGGAAAGCTGGAGGAATTTTGATTGTGACACATGTTCATAGTATTGAAACCACCATTCTTATTGAAGGCTAACAAGAAGACATAGAAGCTAAGTTGTAACCAATTTTGAGAGCAAAGAGCAATAGCTGTTATATTTTTGCACACGTAAGTTGGAGTAAAATAAAGTGGGAGGGACGCAACAAATTAAATGGGGTTGTTGTTGTTGTAGCAGGGCTTCGCCCCATTCAATAGGTGCGAACGATCACAAATTGTCATCAATATCCTCTAACGGGCGTTCAAGGAAACTTGCTGTTTCAACAGGGGTGGACCATAGTGAGAGCGTTGTTAGAGGCGCTGGTTCTACATTACAATTGAAGAGATGTTTGATGTCATGTGGGGACACTTTGCAAGCAGGACATACATTTTTTTTGTCGGGGTTGATTCTGCATAGGTAAGAGTTTAACCTGTTACAGTACCCAAATCGAAGTTGAGCTAGAGTGACGCGCGTTTCTCTAGAGAGAGTGCGTTCCACTTCTGCGAGTTGTGGGTATTTTTCTTTCAGAGCGGGATTGGCCGTGCAATTCCTGACATATATGTAGATCCGACGCCTGTTTGTGGATATCACTGAGCCCTGCTTGTGCTTTTTTGCTTCATACGGCTGTGCTCTTAGGTGCCGTATTTCCTCATAATGCTTACGAAGATGACCCTTTAAGCCCCTGGGAGGTGTGGCCTCATCAATCAGATGTCTGTTGGGATGCCCAGATTTCTGGGTATTCAACAGAAACTGTTTGTTCAGCACTTAATTTCTCGCCCTAATGGGGAATAATCTCGCCTCATTGTGTAGATGGTGTTCTGGGGACATAAGAAAACAGCCCGTAGCGGTTCTGAGGGCAGTGTTTTGTAGGCCTGTATTATCTTCCAGTGAGTAACCTTTAGGCTTGGCGACCATATCGGGGACGCGTAGCATGCAAGCGGCCCGGCCAATAGCTTTGTAAGTAGGTTCTTTGCCTTTACCCCATGTGCTGCCGGCAAGAGATTTGAGGATTTTATTACGGCTCTGGATTTACGTACAATTGCGGTTGCATGCTCTCCAACAACAACAACAGTAAAATAAAGTGTGGATGCTCGCCGATGAGGTACCCTTGGAGATGGTGGCTTGTTACTCGATTGATCCTGGATGCTCAGACAAACAAATAGAGGTTTTATAGGTTAGATATATATACATATAAGTCGGAGAAGTTGAAGGTATGAGTGGTAGTAAGCATGAGTGGACAATGAGAGTTTGTTTGAGTCTCAGTTTTCTTCCTAGACGTTGCTTCTTTTTTATTTCTTCTTCCGATTTCAACTTTTTCGAATTTCGTTTCATTGCCATCCATGCATTGCCTTTGTCTTGTTATTGTATTTGTCCTCGCGTTCGTTCTTATTTATATCTTTGATTTCATTTTCACTTGTTTTTATTCTCATTTTTCTTGTTGTTATCGCGTTAGAGGACGACCTCTGCGTCTTCGTCTTTTTTTTGTCTCTTCGTTACTGCTTCTTCTCTTGTTATTAATTTTCACCTTCTTATTTGCTTTAGTCATCTCATTTCAATTGCCTTTGTCTTTTTCCTGATCTGTATCTGTGTCTTAGTAGTAGGCTTAGCCCTAATCTTTATCTCCAGTTTTTGTCTCTTATATCCTCTATTTCTACGTAATTTTAATCTATTTTCTCATTTTCGTCTTTGGATTTATGTTCGCCTTTATAATTCTCTATGTCTCCGCCTTCGTACTCGCACTTGCTTTCATGTCAATCTTCGCCTTCATCTTCGTATTTTAATGTCGTGGTCTTTTTTTGTGTCTTCATCCGCAAAGCAATCTTTGTCTTCGTTTATGCCTTGGTCCTCAAATTTGTCTCCGCAATCTTATTTTAATCCGTCTGGCCGCCTTTCTCAGTCTCAACATTTGCCTTCTTATTTGCTTTCATACAAATCTTCGCCTTTATCTTTGTCCTCGTCTTTATTACCACCATTGTCCGCACCTATGCCTCCTTTAGCTTCGATGCGTTCATACACGTATTGTTGTTGCTGCTACTTTCGAACTTACCTTCTTCTTTTTCTACATCTTTGTTTTTTTGGCACTTTTTCATTTGTCCCCTTCTTCCTCACTGCCTTCGTCTTATAATTTTTGCGATTTTGTTTTCATTTTTTTCTCGCCCGTCTTCGTATTCCTTTTTTCTTCTGCTGGGGATGTTTTGTATTCGTCTTTCTGCTTGTCTTTCTTAATATGTTCCGAACCTTTATGCCAAGTGTTGATGGATGCCATTGTCACTTTGCTAGCAGCCGGCTTTCGGTAGACCCTGCTATCCATCGAGCAAATTATAATGGCAGATGCAGTTAGTGCTTATGGGGGCGTTACAAGCACAATTTATAGCTTTTCCAACCCAATTGTCAACCTGACCTCCCCGTGGCGACTCCTGTTTTATTAAGCAGGCGGGGCCCTGGTGACCCCAAGATCGTCAGGGAAGGAGGAGGTTCTAACGTTGTTCAAAAAAAATTGGTCCAAAAAATTAAGGTACCCTAATGCACCTACAAACATTCTAACATATCCGTACATATTTAGATTTATATTTCCATTTATTCTGTAGGCGCCTCTTAATATCATCCAATCGACAATGGTATTTCTAGGAATGACCACAAAAGCTGCAAAGTTTTTCTACTCCCAAATATAAACAGAACAAAGTGACAGATTTGACAGAATGTGTCGCCCATTGGAAATGAGGTGATGTAGCGAAGGAAGACCAAGTTGTGCGATAAATTACATAGAACGACTTCATTAGTGAAGATTTATGACAAAGCTGGTTGAACTTTTTCTATTACAAGAAGTAATTGGACTATCAAAAGTTGGCGTTTACGTTGCCATTAAAAATTAGACATAGAACTTGTAAAGCTTAGAAGCCGAACAGATATTTTAAGTGTTTACTTATATATAGAAATGCATTAGCGATGAGCTCCGGCGCGTATATTTAATCCCAAAATGCCATGACCTGCTAATCAATTTTGAAATTCTCATTCTAGCTACCTCAGCGGCCGCCGTGGTGTGGTGGAAGCGTGCTATGCCTACCACACCGAAGATCCTGTGTTCAAACCCTGGCAAAAGCAACATAAAAACTTTAGAAACAAGTTTTTCCAATTAGAAGAAAGTTTAAAGTATAAGCGGAGTCGCATCTCGTCAGTGATTTGGCAAGCACTCCGAGTGTATTTCTGCCATAAAAAGTTACTCAGTGAAAACTCATCTAACCATATACTCCATCTCCGCATTACATCAGAGTAATCCATGGAGTACCCACAGTCCAATAAACATCGTGTAGTGATTAAAAAAAAATAAATGTAAGGCGCGATAACCTCCGAAGAGATCTAAGGCCGAGCTTCTCTTCCAATTTGCGTCGTGCTCCTCTTGATTTTCCCTACAAATTGGCCGGACGGGACCTACATGTTTTATGCCGACTCCGAAGAGTTTTCACTGAGAGCTCTTCATGGCAGAAATACACCCGGAGCGCTTGCCAAACCCTGCCGAGGGCCGACCCCGCTTAGAAGAATTTTCTTCTAATTGAAAAATCTTATTTCTAAAATTTTGATGTTGCTTGCCCAGGGTGTGAACCCAGGACCCTCGGCGTGGTAGGCGGAGCACGCTACCATCACACCACGGTGGCCGTGTAGTGATTACAATCGTTAAAAACGAGCAATGATCGGCTTACAATATGTTCGTGTAGAAACATGAGTTGGTCCATTGCTGCATTACAGTGGAGTATAATGGTAAGTACTCCAGTGGACCACATGATCCAACGATTTTTGCAGGGTGTCCTGTCTCACCAATTTGTAAGAAATATTTAAAGGAGCAGAAGAAGGCCTAAGATTTCTTCGGAAGTTATCGCGCTTTACATTTATTATGTTATTCTAGCTACGTCCAATTTTGGTAAGATGGTCCCCTTCTTATAGTGATAAAGAGACGTCCCGAAGGTTTTAGGTAATTTTATCGATATTTATGTGCCTTTGCCGGATATTGATCCGGAAAATAGTACCATTAAGGTACTAGGTCGACCATAGCGGGAACGATTTGATATGACCACGTTGAACCTTCTAGGTCATCCAGCCAGCGTCTCCCGTGAGGAACTCCAGGTCGACAGAGCCTGCTAAAAATCTTGATACATCATTGGATAACCTACATATAGCGATCCTTATTATTACATCGACTGGCTGATGAGCTGGTAATACAAAACTTAAACAACTAATTGGGACAATTTACATACTGAAGATCAGTACTTAAGGCGATAAGCATGACTTCCTAGCAACGAGGTTGCTGCAGTTGTTGAGGTAAAAAAATTGATCTGAAGTCGTAGATAAGGCTGTCGTTGTGACAACTCCTAGCCTGATCTCTTCGGTGAAGTACTCAAGTACTCTCGCGATGCACAAAATTCATTCCCTACAATTCGCCCAAAGGTTTCGATGGCTATGTCATGTTATTGTAGAAAGTATTTCAATCGCCAACGCAATTTGGAAGCAGAGCAAGAGGGAGACCTCACCTGAGTTCAGAAGAGGCAGGTGGGAGGGTAGACTTGACCTCCCTTGGTGCTCTCAATTGGTGTCAGTTATTGCGAAACGGAGTTACGTGGCGTGACTTGTTACGAAACAGCCAAAATCGCTTAGACGTTTAAGCGATAGTTAATGATAATGATGATGATGGAGATCTGTTCGTTCGCAGCACTTTTAAATACAGTTAGGGGACGTGCTCTCGAGCGTCATCCGAGACAAAGCATACTGCGGAACTTTTACGTAGCCAGACATATTATCTAAACAACATTCAGCATAATTCTTCACTCCAACAGGATTTTTGAGTTTGATGTTTATGTTATGAATTTTCCTAAGACTTAGTGCTTGCTGGTATTATATTATTTCAAATCATTTATTATTTTAATTCAAAAGTTGATTTATAGCGGCCTTAAGCAGTCTATCGTCAGCAAGATTTAGCACAAAGAAGCTTTTGTGGAAGTTGTCAGTAAAATTTCATACTTCACCTCAAGCATTAACTAGCAGAAGTAATAAGCCGGTTAACCTCCAAGGCCAATCCCATTGCATCACATCACATCTCATTGCTCACACCTCATCTTACAGCCCACACCGCAATAGGCGACAATTGACAGGAGAGTCGTAGCTGTGAACATAGGAGTTTTTGTTGGCCACTGCACATATATATATACACTAAGTTTATATGTATGTATGTGTAATAACTATAATAAAGGACAATCATGGTGACCGTACAAAAATTACTCACGAAGCTTCAACGCTTAGCGTGTGTCTGCATAACGGCATGCGAAGCAATAGAGGTGCTGCTTGAGTTAACGCCTCTACAAATACTAATTGAGCAGGCAGCCAGGAGTACATTAGTAAACATAGCTAAAGAGGGATGTGGAAGAGCTAAAGTGATACAGGCACGGAGCATGGCGAAGCTGCAGGAGCAGATTCCACTTATCCAACTTCCCAGAGATGATACGAGGAAGATAATTAGGTTTCAGAAGCGCTTCAAAATAGAGCTGGGGAACAAATGTACGTAGGACACCTCCCGGATTGAAGCGCTTCACCCAGAACACACTATAATATGGTACATCCATGGCTCGAATACACCGGAGGGCATAGGAGCGGGGAACTTCGGCCCCCGAACCAAAATATCCCTACCACTCGAAAATATCCGAGCATCTTCCAAGCCGAAGTTGTCGCCACAAGCCGGTGTGCAGAGATAAATTTACAGCGGGGATATACCAACGAAAAAATCGCTATACTCAGCGACAGTCAAGCTGCACTCAAGCATCTTCAGTGAGATTAAATCATCAACAGTCCTTGAGTGCGTAGAGAGGTTAAACAGTCTAGGAGTCAATAACACCATCCGTCTAGCATGGGTACCTGGACACAGAGCAGTAGATGGTAACGAGCGAGCGGACGAGCTTGCCAGGTTGGCAGCGGCCGGATAGCCAATAGGACCCGAACATATGGTGCCAATAGGGTCACATACAATAAGGGAGGAGTTTAGACAAAAGGAGGCGTGCCTCAGAGAACAACACTGGCGCGAAAGTCCAGGACTTCGGCAGGCAAAGGCACTAATAGGAGGGTACAACTCAAAGCGATATAAGGCTATGATTAACCTCCCAAAAAGTAGCCTTAGGATTTTAACAGGTATACTCACAGGTCACTGTAGGCTAAAGAGCCATATGCATAAATTGGGCATATCGGCTAGTAGCCTCTGTCGATTCTGTGATGTCGAAGATAAGTCTGCAGAACACATCCTGAAGGAATGTGATGCAGTCGCGAGACGAAGACTTAGGATCCTAGGATCATCAAATTAGAAAATAGTCGCATACACTCTCTGAAGCCGAGAACCATTTGGATTTTCTCAGAGAACTCGGCTTGGATGAAGTGTTGTAAAGAGAATGAGGGCACAATAGACCAATAGGTCGCAGTGCTTAACCTCACAACATCTATCTATCTATCTATCTATCTATGCGTAATAACTACCATTGTGCTTATTAAAGGGTGGCCCGGATAACAGTTTGAAGTAAAACACAGCGAATTGAACGAGAAGCTCGGCTCTAAGCTCCTTTGAGATATATTCTTGCAAAAATTAATTGCTATTTTCATTGCTTAGTGGAAACAGCAATTCATTATCATCACCATCATTAATTGATGCATAACCCGCCTTGGTGGTTCTGGTAGTAGCCTAGCAAGTTTTCGATAATCATTCCTACTTCACGTTAACAGACCCCAGTTGGGAGCGCCTGAGAAGATCTAATTTCCCTTCACCTGTGTTCTACAACTCAGTGGTGGTTAGAACGGTTATCGATAAGAATACTTTCTGAGCCGACGCGTCTTTAACTACCTTTTTTTTAAGAAGCTTATAAACTACGTCGAAACACTCCATCGACATCACACAGAAGATTTCTCTGAAATAGTATTGGGACCATTTCATCTTCTCTCGAACGCTTCCATCATTCGGAACAATGAAAACATACTCATTTACCGTGGGTTTTAGTGGCCGAGAAGGAGTTTCCTTCTAAATTCACTACTCAGTCCAAATAGCACTTATTAAAAAGAGCGATTCTTCGTTCTATTTCATTCACTTTGATCGGAGCTATATATAGTTATATCCCATACAACCGATTGCTCAGACAGAAAGATTTTTTGCCATTTCTCCCTTAGCTTCCAATATAAAAACTTGAAACCTTGTGATATATATTCTAATATATTATTACGAATCTTAGCAACACTAACGGAAACTATCATCTCTAAGCCGATGCTAAGCAGTGACTTGTATGCACATCAATAAATCAATCATTATGTCTACACAGATGTACGTACACGCAGCGGAGAAGAGACGCACAAACACATGCAGATATCTTATCTGAGATGCTCCCAAAAGTATGCAATTATAATTGTGTTCACACATACACGCGCGTATGAGAAGCTATAAACATAGTAATTTTATAGCTGATGCCCAACTAGTAGATTCTGGAAATGGAAGCGCCTAGAAGATGCGAACGAGAAATCACAGAGTATAAAAGGCAGCAACAGTAGAGGCACGACAATCAGTTTCATTTAAGCAAGCTATTGGTTGTGAAGTATAAGTGTTATTGTGAAGAAGATTGCAAATAAGGGGAATTGCAGTAAATTCGTTACAATATCATAGAATATTTCCTGTAAAAATCATTTCGATCGGAGTTATATATAATATATATCCTATACAGCCGATCGTTCAGATAAAGGGGTTTTTTGCCATTTTTTATTTTATATTTATCTTAAAAATCGTTTAGGTATGTTCACTATATATTTCTTATCTTATACAGCGCATTATTTGGAGATTAAGAACGGGATAAGATTATTGTTCAGCCCCATTCATGAAAGGTATGAAGTCTTCGGCACAGCCGAATACAGTCCCGTTCTTACTTGTTTTAATTTGTGGTTACCCCTTTGCATCACCATAACGTTCCCATGTCTAAAAGTTTTTTTTTGGAAATCTCTGAAGCCGAATAATGCTCCCATTGGCGGTTCGTAAAAGGTAAGAAGTTAGCTCCCACCCTTCCTTGTGTCAGTGCGGCCACATCCTTCACTGCACAGAGACGTGCGAGTATTTTTGTTGCTAAAAGAATTAACGGTCCGCGTTAATACTTGAATTCGTAAAGTACTCGCATCCAAGTAACTGGTGCTGTGTCTTACGTAGGCGACATTATCAACTTGGCTGAGTGTTCCATGATCAGGAGACATCCAAGTAGCTTGGTGAATCTCATACATATGCCATATATTTTTAGCCTACACGAGCTTAATCCCTTAGGAGATGTTACTTCTTTGATACTGAATTTTCGGATTGTAGACCCCTTTGGTTGGGGTAACACTAGGTCAATCTAGAGTCGGGAGACACCTATTTCCTTTCTAAATAAAAACACGTTACTTTGTTGGCAGTATTTGGTTCAGACGTACACATATACTACGTACCGTAGCAGAGAATTGTAACATTGGAGGGGAACTGTTACCAACCGCTGATTAAAGGAACTTGTGACAGGCGGGAAACGGGTGAATGGTGAATAGTTGGACGGATACCTTATGGTTGTTGGTGTAATCGGTGAACGGTGTATCTGTTGGCAGTGACGGAGTTTGTTGCGGACTACTGTCTTATCGATAAGTAGAGGGGGGCTACGATGGCCGGACAGGCGGTTGGTGGCGGCGATGACGAATCGGTGGATCGATTCCCCAGCAACCGGTGGTTGGCGGAATCGATACCCGGCGAGTCATATCGGACGAATCGGTCAATTTGTGGAGGTCAGTACGTAGGATTGGTGAATCGGTGGATTGGTGAATGCTGGTTTATCGTTGAAAACGAGTCGATAGATACTCCCAAGTAACAGGGTGTTAGTGGAATCGATACCTGGTGAATGGCAGATGACGGATCGGTAGATTGGTGGATGTCGGTGAGTGAGATTGGTAAATCGGCAATGCACAGATGATTAATCATTTTATCGATGTCCAGGCAATAAGTGGTTGGTGAAATGAATCGGTGAGCCGGTGGATGTCGGTGAATATATACACTGTATTTTTCTTTTATGCTGAAAAATTTCACGTGGGAGTGATAGCTGCTGTAAAAGCGCCTGTCGCAAGAGGCGAACAAAACACAAGATGCCATCGAAGGTCAAAACAATTATACTCTGGCCTTTGGTCGGTCATCAGTAGGAACTCCTACCAGCGCTTACTGGATTCATAAGAACTGCACGTTTCCATAAAACTCCCATAAACCTTTGTCTGAACATGTGAGTTTTTGGGTAGCCAGGCAACGAAGTAAATCTTGACACAAAGGCGATTCTTCAAGAAAAATCTTTGTTTAATGCATAAACAATGATTAGTAATAACGGAACGGATGATATACCGAGTTGTTGGAGAATAGAGGCATACACTATCCGATAATAGTGGCTGGTTTTTTATTCGGTCTCCAATTTCTTACTCAGGAAAGGAGATTATATAATTTCTCAATGGTCTGAAACCGCAACAAAGTCTGTATGGGATGTATGATATTGACTTTTTCTAAACATTTCCAACGGATCACCCTGTACATACTGCAGCGCTCAGTAAGTGCGACCAAATTAAGTTAGCGGCAGTTTTATAACTCTCACACACAAATTCAACGTCTAGCTTGAAAAACACAGCGAATTGATAGACCATAAAATGAATGGCGAGCAACCAAATCGACGAGGCGACAGCTTGCGGTGATCATCCCGTACAACGGTGCGTACAACAACTCAAAGCCTAAAAGACAAAGTAAACAACATTCACAACTTCAAACGCATTCCTAGGCACAATGGGAGTACTAAATTGACCAAGTGACTGATTGACTGGCGGGTTGCGGCAGGAGATTTGTTTAGACATACATAATCGTATGCACATCAGTCATTAAATGCTTAAAAGAAAATTATCTTGTTAAAATTACAAATAACATGAGTTCAGAGTAATAAAATATCCGGACATGCCTAACTGGCGCATCGCCGCCAAAATCTTCGCCAAGCATTCTCGCGCGCATCCAATATCAAATCAACTCTTTTGGCCTGCAACAAAAATCCATTAAAAGTCAACATTTTGCTACGTCCACCACAAAGAGTGTCGCTAGCGCTAGTGCTGTTGATTGATAGACTTCGACTGTACTGCGCAAGTCCTAATATCGTTTCAGACGTCGTTTTTTTTTACGATCGCTTGCATTTCGGAAGTTTACGAGCTTAAGGTCTTGGCTCACTGCCTACCAACGGCCTCTGTGTATTGTGTTTGTGTGGATATGTGAAAGGTGCCACATAGCATTGATGTTAATGTCGTTAAGGATTTATATATATTTTTTAAGTCATCCAGCACCAGCAGCTACAAAAGTTAATTGCCCACTGCTGATCAGCGCACTCGTATTGTCAGGCAACCATATCTCCTCCTCTAAATTTGTAGCCATCGGCGGTGTTATTGAGCAAAAATGGCAGCTCATGATTTTATGACCCCAACGCGGTGCACACACATTTTTTGGCAAAGAAATGGCGATCGTATGTGCTCGTAGTGAATATAGATATATAAATGTAACGTACATAAACAGTGACTTGGAAAATTTATCAAGTTTTGATATATGTGACCCGGCCTATGAAAAGGTGGCTTATGACTCAAAAAAAAATTGCGAGAAACAGCTGTTAAAGATAAACAATGCATTTCTTCAGTTTCTTAGTAGTTTTCTTTTTTTTTAGTCATAAGCCACCTTTTCATAGGCCGGGTCACATATTTGCTCTGTTAATCTAACTTTCTTCAAAGGTCCATCAATCTTAACCAACAAGGCCGTATAGTCAAACGAAGGAGAATTGGTCTAAAACCCGATATCGGGTACTGTAACAAAGGAAGTGTTCGTATTCTTTAACTCATCCCTGCAGATACGACAGAAATCACACGGTGGTCATGTGTTCCCATCAGAAAGACCTGCATATAGTTCAAAAAAAGGCTGAGAAACCGGCGATTTCAAGAGATGAGCGAGAGACGAAGATCAGATATTCAGAAGAGGGGATACGTCTAGCGTCGCTGGACCAATGCATGGTACATGTGTGGCCGTTATGAATATCACTGTGGCCTGTAAGCCGGCTCGGCTCTCAGAGTAGATCGTAATGTTTTGATGTAACTTAACAGTCGGTAAGAATAGCAATGGACCCCTGCAGGATCCCATCCGCACAGGAGTCCCCATGCTCTCGAAGATAAGCGCCACCAGCTGATCAGCTAGAGGCTGAAATGTTTCTAACTTCTGCTGTCGAGCCTTCTGCGCTCCAATCTATTCTCTTACACAATGGTCCACTCTATCAGGATGATGCGCCAGCTTACTTCGCCACGTATGATGATAGGAGGTCTTAGAACGCCAGGAGTACCGTGGAAGCATCTACCGTTCTATTTACCTTCACGTTCCTGGGATGTCTTGGATGTTTTTTTGGGCCCGATATCGACCCGAATAGTGAAGAGCGCAATGGTTGAGTATGTGTTCTCTTTAGGTCTCTTCCTCTTTTGCGACAGCGCTTATCCGCGTCTGTCACCCACCCCTTTGTGCTGTTCAGCGGCAGGAAGCTTAGGCGTGCCCGGGTTACAAAGCACTATTCGCCGAAGTGCACGAATTCGCCAGTCCGGAGGAAGTGGTTGGATATGGTGGTTTTCCTCTTCACTTCGAGGAAATTTTTTGGTACGGCTTTATAGCAAAGTCAACACATATGACTGCGCTATGCAGCAAAGTAGCGTGAAAATGAAGAGCTTGGCATCCTTTGACTCGACATCGGTGAAACGGCTACACACACAGGATCCACGGTTCCAGCTCCTATGCTCACTATTTCCAGCGTAATTTGATCTTACTGTTGTAGGTATGGTCGATGCTTTTCGTACTTTTGATCAGTACTGTGCGAAGTCGGATGAGTGGAGTAGGTCTAATTCGGCAGATTTATACCTCGCCATACATATGTGGTATGGCGGATTTTTTGCCTTTATACCGTATTCTGCCTTTGGCGTTGATACTGCAATGCTATTCACGACCTGGCCCTTGCGCTCAACATCTTAAATGCATGGGCCAGCGGTGAAGAAGTCTATCAAGTCGACCAGAGGTAAAACTCGCAAACCCCTTATGGCGCGGCAGAAAAAAAGTTCGGGCTAGAACGTTGAGGCGCGTTCATCTACGACTTGGCTGCCTTTTTTATAAATGTATCGGTTTCGTTAGACATTCTTTATCAACGTCTTTCTATTGCAGAATAACGTCAAATCGTGGTAATAAGAAGTTTGCCGTAGCGTTTAACTTCTGCCACGGGGCTTGTCGCCAACGGTCCAGCTGGCATGTCGCTCAGCAAGCCAGCTATGGTGCTTAGCGGTGTCTGCCTAATCTGGGAGCCATAAGTTATTCTAACTGGTCATAATATTTGCCTGGTTGCAATTCCCGGACAGGCTGAGGCGTGGCGCATTTGGCTGCATTAAAAGTGAGCCCAAGGCCTCTCACGCTTTTTACGGCAGTTTTCTCTTGTTCGCCGAAGTATTCGGGACTAGCACCACATCGCTGGTGTAGGCCAAATTATTTATAACGGCGTTACCCAATTGGTAGCTGAGCCATTCTTGAGCCACAGAGTGGATGACGACCTCCAAAACCAGATCGAGAACTATTGGTCTCAGTGAGCACCCGTGGCGTACTCCCGCCTGCATGCTTACGGATTAGAAGATGCCCTCCGGAACATGCAAATGACGGACAAAAGTTGCAAAAAAGTGTTGTTGAACCAACAACATAAGAGAGAAATCAATCATATATCACGCTTTTGATCTAAGCCTTGAGATCGAGAAGCGATCTATTGAGGTCGGAATGCTGAACCACAAAGAGATGCCTATGCCGTAGTTCAAGTTATTACAACTTCATTAATACAAACGAAAAGGTCTGTAAAAAGCATTCATATTCTACGTAGGGACGCGTAGCTGCTATACGTCAAAAACTTTTTTTTGTTAAATTTTTGTAGTTATTGTAAATTTTAGTATGTCTTAATTAAAGCTAACAGCCTGGAGGGTGCGTCGTAACATTTTGTTAGTTCGTTGCAAATCCATCCCATTTTATGATACTCGTATGAGTGAGCAAAGTAATTATCCTCATTTTATGTCCCAAATGAATTTGCAAATGCTGTGTTGCAGCAGCTAACTAGGGACAAATTGTGGGACTGATCGGCATAACGAATTTGAGTTAATACTTTTAAGCAGCTGATTGCAGAAAAGTTAACCCCAATTTGATTGAAAGGCGTAGACAATTTGGAAGTTGTGTTTTTTTGAAGGCTGTAACTGACATGAAGTAAGTAAACCACTGTCTTGTTTTGGGTTTTTAAAAACTTATATTTCTAGGAGGATACGAGTTTAAGGTAGACAGAAGAAAACAACGACGTCTCAATCCGTTTGGGAGAAATCAAATGGAGCCAGAAGTTGCATATGATCCTTCAAACAGTAAAACATGGACAGAAGCGCAGGGCTGCAAAATTTCTAAGAGTATGTGCAACTGCTACTGCATTCGACTCAGAAAGTTGCTCATACCTCCAAAGAGAGAACAATTAAGGCTCACTATGGTCACGGGGCACTGCCTTCTGATGTCACATGCTAATAAGTTAGGGCTGGATGTAGGAATTGCGAGCAGCAGGAAGAAACGTTCTGTGTTTGTGTCATACGCTCGAGAGATCAAGGTACCAACTACTAGGGCCAGGAGAGTTTCCATAACTCGATATAACAATTAAGCTAGGTACAACGAAGCTTCTAGCATTTGCCAAGAGAGCGGAGTTATTCTATTCCGTGATGTGGTATTAGCGTGCTCCGAAGGTCCTTGATTCATGCCCTGAGCAAAGCAACACCAAAATTTTAGAAAAACATTTTTTTCAATTAGAAGAGTCACCCCTCGGCAGTGATTTGGCAAGCACTCCGAGTTGTATTTCTGCCATGAAAAGCTTCTCAGTGAAAACTCAACTGAATTGCAGATGCCGTTCGAAGTCGGCATAAAACATGTAGGTCCTGTCCGCCAATTTGTAGGAAAAATTATAAGGAGCACGAATGGGAAGAGCAGCTCGGCCTAAAAACTCTTCGGAGGTTAATGTGTCTTACATTTATTTATTTCCAAAGTCCTGGGATCTATTTGTGGGTTTTCCGTTTAGTCGTAAACAAGTTCTGGTAGCCAGTAAAGAAAAAAACTTGCCTTCACTCCTCATTATACTCAGTTGAGCAGAGCTCACAGAGTATATTAAGTTTGATTGGATAACGGTTGGTTGTACAGGTATAATGGAATCGAGATAGATATAGACTTCCATATATCAAAATAATCAGGATCGAAAAAAAATTTGATTGAGCCATGTCCGTCCGTCCGTCCGTCCGCCCGTTAACACGATAACTTGAGTAAATTTTGAGGTAAATTGATGAAGTTTGGTATGTAGGTTCCTGAGCACTCATCTCAGATCGCTATTTAAAATGAACGAAATCGGACTATAACCACGCCCACTTTTTCGATATCGAAAATTTCGAAAAACGGAAAAAGTGCGATAATTCATTACCAAAGAAAGCTAAAACGATGAAACTTGACAGATGGGTTGACCTTATGACACAGAATAGAAAACTAGTAAAATTTTGGACAATGGGCGTGGCACCGCCCACTTTTAAAAGAAGGTAATTTAAAATTTTTGCAAGCTGTAATTTGGCAGTCGTTGAAGATATCATGATGAAATTTGGCAGGAACGTTACTCCTATTACTGTATGTACGCTTAATAAAAACTAGCAAAATCGGAGAAGGACCACGCCCACTTTAAAAAAAAAGTAAAAGTAAGTAAAATTTTTTAACAAAAAATTTAATATCTTTACAGTATATAAGTAAATTATGTCAACATTCAACTCCAGTAATGATATAGTGCAACAAAATACAAAAATAAAAGAAAATTTCAAAATGGGCGTGGCTCCGCCCTTTTTCATTTAATTTGTCTAGGATACTTTTAATGTCATAAATCGAACAAAAATTTACCAATCCTTTTGAAATTTGGTAGGGGCATAGATATTATGACGTTAACTGTTTTCTGTGAAAATGGGCGAAATCGGTTGAAGCCACGCCCAGTTTTTATACACAGTCGTCCGTATGTCCTTCCGCATGGCCGTTAACATGATAACTTGAGTAAATTTTGAGGTATCTTGATGAAATTTGGTAAGTAGGTTCCTGGGCACTCATCTCAGATCGCTATTTAAAATTAACGAAATCGCACCATAACCACGCCCACTTTTTCGATATCGAAAATTACGAAAAATGAAAAAAATGCCATAATTCTATACCAAATACGAAAAGAGGGATGAAACATGGTAATTGGATTGGTTTATTGACGCGAAATATAACTTTAGAAACAACTTTGTAAAATGGTTGGGACACCTACCATATTAAGTAGAAGAAAATGAAAAAGTTCTGCAGGGCGAAATAAAGAACCCTTGAAATCTAGGCAGGTATTACATATATAAATAAATTAGCGGTATCCAACAGATGATGTTCTGGGTCACCCTGGTCCACATTTTGGTCGATATCTGGAAAACGCCTTCACATATACAACTACCACCACTCCCTTTTAAAGCTCTCATTAATACCTTTAATTTGATATCCAAATCGTACAAACTCATTCTAGAGTCACCCCTGGTCCACCTTTGTGGCGATATCTCGAAAAGGCGTCCGCCTATAGAACTAAGCCCCACGCCCTTTTAAAATACTCATTAACACCTTTCTTTGATACCCATATCGTACAAACATATTCTAGAGTCACCCCTGGTCCACCTTTATGGTGATATCTCGAAAAGGCGACCACCTATAAAACGAGGGCCCACTCGCTTTTAAAAATACTCATTAACACCTTCATTTGATACCCATATCGTACAAACAAAGTCTAGAGTCACCCCTGGTCCACCTTTATTTCGACACCTCGAAAAGGCGTCCACCTATAGAACTAAAAGCCCACTCCTTTTTAAAATACTCATTAACACCTTTCCTTTGATACCCATATCGTACAAACGTATTCTAGAGTCACCCCTGGTCCACCTTTGTGACGATATCTCGAAACGGCGTCCACCTATGGAACTAAGGATTACTCCCTTTTAAAATACTCATTAACACCTTTCATTTGATACCCATAACGTACAAACGCATTCTAGAGTCAACCCTGATCCACCTTTATGGCGATATCCCTAAATGGCGTCCACCTATAGAACTATGGTCCACTCCCTCATAAAATACTCTTTAATGCCTTTCATTTGATACACATGTCATACAAACACATTCCACGGTTTCCCTCGGTTCATTTTCCTACATGGTTATTTTCCCTTATGTTGTCACCATAGCTCTCAACTGAGTATGTAATGTTCGGTTACACCCGAACTTAACCTTCCTTACTTGTTTTATATTAGTTTTAGCTCTTTGCTTTGTTTTCACACTAAAATAAACTGAAACCGCATAGAGCTAAAAATTCTGAAAATTTTAACTAGAAAGGTGGGAGGATGATAAGGGGGCTGAAAGTCGTGAAAATGCCTTGGTGAATATTGGGCACCTGTTGGCCGACGTCTATCATTGACCAATGTTTGGTAGAAAACATTTCTCCCCATTGCGAAATAGCAAAGGTTTTGTTGAACCTAATATCAAATCGATGGCTATGAGATATATGATTCGCAATCCACACATATCAAATAACAAACGCGGCATCCCTGCTGATATGGCTGAAAGTAATAAGGCAACACTTTCAAGATTACGCCGAGGAATATAGTCTGAGCAGTAGATCTAAACCAATCGAGCCGGAATAGTTGCGCCGTAAGTTCTACGTTCTAAGAACTGGATGAAAAGATAAACAAAATTTATCTAGCGTGGATAGCAGACAATTGAAATAAACTTCTGCGAACGGAAAAGAAGATAGCACTTTGAAATTTGGAGCCAGATCTCTATTGGAAGTTATAGGCTTGAAATGCAAATTGCTTTTCATCATGAAAATCAGCGTGAAAACTCGAAACTATGTTAATCTAGAAACTCAACGGAATATACCGTAAGAAAGCTTACAGAATGCATCGAGGCTTCAAAACGAAAGCAATCTCAATCTGTCCCAACTAAGAACTCGCTGATTCTGTGTAAATAAAATTGTACCAATAGATGGAAGAATTCAAACCAAAGAATCAAAACCAAGGAGAATTAAACAAGGGGTGCCACAGGGTGGTGTCCTATCCCCACTTTTGTTTAAATTCTACATACCTTCACCACCGGAAGGAGTCACAATCGTTTCCTACGCCGATGACTGCACAGTAATGGCCACAGGCCCAGGCCCACAGATCGATGGGCTATGCAATAAAATAAACTGCTACCTCCCTGATCTCTCCAGTTTTTTTGCCTCGCGAAACCTGGCATTATCACCGACTAAATCTTCCGCGACCTTATTTACAACATGGACGTCCCAATTGTTGACCATTTTGAACATCCACGTCGATGGCTCTATGCTACCGACTGTCCTACACCCCAAAATCTTGGGTGTGACGTTTGATCAGGATCTACATTTCGGTGAGCACGCAGCCGCAATTGTTCCGAAAATTCAGATCCTTAACAAAATCCTCAAATCCCTTGCTGGCAGTACCTGGGGAAAAGATAAAGAAACGCTCATGACTACATACAAAGCAATTAGCCAGCCGATTACGTGCTACGCGTCACCCATATGGTCGCCAAGCCTAAAAATTACCCACTGGAAGAAACTACAGGCCTGCCAAAATACTGCTCTCAGAATTGCCACGGTCTTCTTATGTCCCCAGAACACCATCTGCATAATGAGGCGAGAATACTCCCCATCAGGGAGAGAAACGAGATGCTGACCAAACAGTTCCTGTTAAATACCTAGAAACCTGGGCATCCCAACAGACATCTGATTGATGAGCCAGCACCGCCTAGGGGCTTAAGGAGTCATCTCCGTAAGCATTTTGAGGAAATACGGCACCTGAGAACCCAGCCGTGTGAAGCGAAAAAACACACAGAAGGTCCTTGGTGAATTCCACAAACAGGCGTCGGACCTTTATGGCGGGAATTTCCCGGTGAATCCGGTACTCAAAGAAAAGCATCCAAAACTCGCGGAAGAGAAACGCATACTCCCCAGGAAAACGCGTGTCACTCTGGCTCAACTTCGTTCTGGATACTGTAACTCTTACCTATCCAGAATCAAACCCGACATACAAAATGTATTGCCCGCTTGCAATTGTCCCCACATGACACCAACCATCTCTTAATGTGATGTGGAACCAACGCCTCTAACACCCTTTCCTTATGGTCTACCCCTGTTGAAACAGCAAGTTTCCTGGACTCCCGTTAGAGGATATGATGACAATCTGTGATCGGTCGCGGCTGTTAGGTGGGGCGAAGCACTGCTTACAACAACAACAACAACATGAAAGAATTTATTGGTAAACACGTTGAGCCTAGGTCATTGACTGAGCTTTGCTATAGCCAGAGATCAGACGTGGGTCCCCGTCAAAAACAAATAGAACATAAAAATATGTTCTACTTATACTCTGGTAGGAGATAAAAAAGGACCCGGCTACATGTCTCTGCAATCAAGGCTGAAGGAGCGTGCATATTACGGTATATCGGACACATAAGCGACACATTGCTTCGTATTTCTAGGGGTTGTCTCACTCTGTTCGAAATCAATGAGAACTGATAAGAGTATAAGCATATGAAGGGAAGACATGAAAAGAGCAGTGAAAGCCAGAGGTGGCAGGTTACCCATGTGAGAAATCCTCAGTATAACTGAACAAAGCCCACTCTCAAAATGCCAATACACCAGCTAGTCAATCATACTTTGAGAAAGGAGTTGTTTCGGAAATCTTTCAACATAACCCCTTTGTTGATAATTAACAAAAAATTGCAATGATAATAAATTATAATTAAACCCTAACACTTGCATATCGATAAAATTTCCGATGACAGGATATGAAGATATCCTTTTTTCCAAACATTTGATTCTAGTCAGAAAAAAGCAGAACCGTACATCAACGCACACTACGCGACGACACAAAAACTCTGAAAAAACGTGAAAAAGCAATTTATTCTTGTGACTTTTATATGAACTGCGACACTTAAGGGGAGGGGTATATATATTACAGCAAAATAACGAATTAAAAAAGCATGAATCAAGTAGAAAAAGTAATGGAAGAAGAGTGAAATTCTGTCGAAGCATCATCAAAAAATGGAAACTAATTTCCTGTCAGTTGTTGTTTTTTGTGGAACTTATATCTACAAGTTGGTAGGTGCATACATGCATGTCAGTTTAGGTGTGTGTGTGTGCTTCATATTGAAAGGTGTGAGTATTTCAGTTTTAGCAGATAAACTTTTTTGCGCGCCACCCGCCATGCTCTTGATCATTTTTTATACCCGGCTGTAATTTTACACATGGTATTATAACTTTGATTGGATAACGGTTGGCTGTACTGGTATAAAGGAAACGAGATAGATATAGACTTTCATACATCAAAATCATCAGAATCGAAAAAAAAATCGATTGAGCCATGTCCGTCCGTTAGCACGATAACTTGAGCAAATATTGAGATATCTTCACCAAAGTCGGTATACGGCTTACCTGCACCAATAATAGATTTGTTTTGAAAAAGAGCTAAACCGGACGATAACCACGCCCACTTTTTCGATATCGAAAATTTTTAAAAATGGCAAAAATGAGATAATGCAAAATGAATACCGCTAAACTGATGAAATTGGTAGGATTGGCCTTATAAAGCAAAACATACATTCCAAAATTCTTCCAATTTGCGTCGTGCTCCTTGTTAGTTTTTCCTACAAATTGCCGGGACGGGACCCACTTGTTTAATGTCGACTCCGAACGGCATATGCAAGGCAAATGAGTTTCCGTGAGACGCTTTTCATAGCAGAAGTACACCCTGAGTTTTTTGGCCACCGCTGGTGTGATGGTAGCGTGCTCCGCCTACCACACCGTATGCCCTGGGTTCACACCCCGGGCAAAGCAACATCAAATTTTAGAAATAAGGTTTTTCAATTAGAAGAAAATTTTCTAAGCGGGGTCGCCCCTCGGCA
>JARSSU010029269.1:0-24384 GCA_029619165.1 Eurosta solidaginis | reverse complement strand
AGAATTGGGAAGGACCTCTCCGAGCCGTTCGAAACTAAGACGAGTGTTTCAGAAAGGGTGACCCCCTATCGTGCGATTTCTTTAATTTGATGTTGGAGAAAATTATACACTCAGAGACAAATCGTTCTAAAACGAACGAAACAAGTTCAAAATTAAGAACATTCGTTGACAAAAGTCTGTTAAGTTACGTTTTTTTCTTAAACTCGTGACCGATGGGCTTGTTTTAAGAACAGTTTTTCCTAGCACCACCGTTCGTATTTTATGACCACTTTGGTATTGATTTGTGAACACTTCTGTGCTCATTTCAAACACTACTCGGGCTGTGATTTAAGATTTTCGTTCTCAACGCTTCGAGAACGATTTGTAGTCGAATTAACAGTTTCGGTCTCAATTTAAGAACGGTTTTGTGCTTGACTATTGGTGGGAGGAAGATAATTTTTTTAATTATTACCCATTTATTTATTATAAATAAATAATGTATTAACAACTTCCCTGTCCTAGTGAGTCATATATACTCACAAGAGCGTATTGAAATAAGTTCATGAGTCACATGTGACTCATGTTCTTTATACACTTAAAGACAGTTCTTGGTATGAACGTGTCGTTATATATTTGTGAAGTCTATGTGAGCGTATATTAAAAGACCTAAACTTTAGGAAAATGAAGAAAATTTCGAAATTTTTTTCTGATCCTTTTTCTCATTTTCTTCTATTTTTGTATGTACTTCTAACTTCAATTAAACAAAAGCACACTAATACACGCCTTTGACATTTATATATCAATTTACCGTTATTGTGATTCGAAACTTAAATTATTTCTATGGTCCTATATGTTCACATGTGACTCATTGAACGTGGTAAACAAAATTGTGTTTTTGCTACGTTCAGGAGTCACATTTGACTCACAAAATAAAATAGCCAAAATAAGGTAAATATATGACAAATTATGTATAAAAATAATATTTTATAATATTGTGACGACTATGAGTGACACTAAGTGATACTCACATCCCTAGTCTGATGCTAAGTAAATAAAGTCACAACAACAATAAAGCAGACAGTCACTTGTATCTACATGAACGAATCAATCATTATGTCTACACATATGTAGGTACACGCAGCTGAGAAGCAAGGCACAACCATATGCAGACATCTATTTGAGATGCTCCTAATATAGGCAATTATATTGTGGAAGTGTCGCTCACACATACAAGCATGGGGTATGAGAGAAGCTATAAAATCGTGCATTTTAGTTATAACTGAGAAGTTTGAGAGCTCATGGACAATGCTAGTAGATTCTAGAAGATGCGAACGAGGAAACCAGAGAGTATAAAAGGCCGCAGATGTAGAGGCGCTGTGATTCAGTTTGAGTTGAGCTATCAATCAGTTATTGATTAAGCACCGCGATCTGGCGGCCAATAATAGAGTTTCATTTGAGTTATCAATCAGTTTGTGTATTAACCAAGCCAGCGAGTAGCAAAGTATAAGTGTTATTGTGAAGTACTTTAATAAAGGCCATTTTTCCATTATTCAATTTGGAGTTATTTATTCAACAGTTTAGAGAGTATATACAAACGTGTGGTCAAAGATTGCAAATAAGAGGATTTGCAAGTAAATTCGTTTACAATATATATTCATATTATTCAATCAAGCAATACAACAAAAATACTGGCGTGGGGCATTCTCCAGCGCTGTGTATGGGGACAGGGAAGTTGTTAATTAAGAAATATTAATAACAAAAAACTATTTATTAATGCCAAAAAGGTTTGAAAAAAACGCATAATATGCATTTTTTTCATAGATCTTTCTCGCATAAGCAGAAATCTTCTTTATTTGATGATGCAATCTGAATATATATTTAAAACATTTCCATAACCAAGTTTTGAGAATTACCTTATGGAACCTGAACGAACAATAGAGTTAGAAAAAATAGAATATAAAAAAATTGTTTTACAGCTTCAGAGTTTTGACGGCGATCGAACTAGCGCCAGACGATCGCGAACCGCAACAACATAGCCGCTGGCACTATAACTGTTTGGTAGTTCGTGCCAAATGTTGTATTTAACATTGTAGTGCACACGAATTATACCGTTTCTTCTTTTACTTGACTTAATTTAAGAACATTGTTCTTACATTTAAGACATTCTGTTCTCATTAATAGAACATTTGTTCATAATTTAAGACCACTCCGTTCTCTTTTCAAGCAATGTGTGTCAATTCACGAACAAGGTTTGTTGTTTTAGAAGAAGGCCGTTCGTTTTTCAGAACAAAAAGGAACACATAAAGCTTGAATGAGCCCGGTGTGCGCTGGATTTTAGAACGGCGTTTTGTCCTCTGTATATTCTATAAAACCTGTGAAATTACTGGGCATATGCTGATGACATTGATTTCATCGGCCTAAAACACCGCGCTGTTAGTTCGGCTTACTCCAACTGGAAAAAGAAGCGGTAAAGATGTGGTTTGATGGTGAATGAGAACAAAAGAAGTACCCTGCTGTCATCGAGCAAAGAGTCAGCACATACGCGCCTTGGCAAACCACGCTAACCTGTTGGCAGCCATAATTTCGAAATAGTAAAAGACTTCGTTTTTTGGGAACCAGCATCAACACTAGCAACAACATCAGGTGCGAACTGACATCCGGCAGCGAAGAGTGGCGAATCATGCAACAATGACATAGTGCGCTACATATATCGCGACTATGGGTATGTGCAATTGAATAGCGTAAAGTCTCATCTCTCGTGGCGAACGAAATCATGATCTCTCTCTAGTCACTTCTCCAGTACCCATGCCTGCTCATATGGGATGCAGTAGCATGGACGCATGACAACAGCAGATGAAGCGGCTTTGGGAGTGTTCGAGAGAAAAGTTCTTCGAAAGATTTATGGACCTCTACGCGTTGGCGATGGCGAGTACCGAAGAAGAATTTAATGATGAGCTGTCCGAGCTCTACGCTTGCGCGGTGCTGTAGCACATGTTATGCGAATATCAAGATGAATGTGCTGCGCGTGCCAAGAAAGGTGGGGTGTGTGCCTCTATCTGCGAACGCCCCATCTGTAGTACAGAGCAGTATAGTGTGCGCCACCCACTCTCCGTGTGCAAAGGTACGCAGAGTGGACACGATTACAACTCCACTTGAGTGTGACCATTGGCGCCGTGGCGGAGTCGAAGGTGTAAGCGAGCTGGCGCGCCTTGTTGGACGGCCATAACCGTTTAGAGAACGGTATGCGCCAATCTAGTAAGTGAAACACAATTGCAACCAACTCATATATCTGTGTGATATAGGAATAAGCACTACATGCGGACAAGTGGGGAGGGTAAATAAGTAATTTTGGTGAAAGTTTTAAAGCCTTTGACAAAGCAGCTGCGGTGGTAATATGACCTGGAAGTATCCTGAATAATATGTAATACGCCTAAGATCATCACGATATGACTCACAAATTGGTACCGAAATTACCCCAGAAGGCCCCTACATAGCATCAATAACAGTACCGAAATTATGGCGAAAATTACCCTGGAAATATCCTAACGTAGTCCATAAGATCATGACCCCGGAATAACCCATAAAAAGTCTCCAAAACCATCACGAAATTACGAGAAAATTACCCTATAAGTTCCCTGAAATAGTTCCCAAGATCATCATAAAACTGCCACAATTTAGCCCGAAATGAGCCCGGAATAGCCCTAAAATAGTCTCTAAAATTATCCTAAATTCTCCCTTTTATTGGTAAATTTAATAGCCTTGTTTAATATAATTTGATGATTTTGATTGAGCTTTAGGCCAGATTATTGAATAAAACTTCTTTTTTAGTAGTATTCAAAATATATTTATTTTTCGATATTTCGACTTCAATCTGAAGTCATCATCAAGATACATATGGATATGTATGATCGACTCCCGGGATTCTCCCGGGATAATCTTGAATGAGTCCCCAAGATCATCAGGAAACGCCCTCTTATTGACGTCGAAGACGCGGAAAGAATCATGAAAATGTCCCCAAATTATCCCGAAATAGCTCCAAAATGATCCCGAATTATTAACTATTCTACAGCTCTGCTCCATAGCTTTACTACCACTTTTTATGCAATGGCTCAACTCTCTAACCTATGCATATTCAAGTCAGAGCAGTAGAACATATTTTTTGTTGCTTCTCCTACTATGGAGTAGCAAATACAAACACTGATTTAAAATTAAAAATATTGGCCCGTAATCAGTCGAAATAAAATAGAGTTTTATTGGTTTAAACATGGTTCTAAATTAATATCATTTTAAGTCTGTTATAGTCCATTTAAACACTATTTTATCTCTAAAAAAGTGTTTTAAATTTAAAATGACATGAGCCCGATTTTAAAGCTGTCAAAAGTTGCAAGAAATTAAACAATTTGCTATTTAAACGCGCAGAACTTAAATGGAAGGGAAAAAGGCTTCCCGACAAGCAAATATACGTCAGGAGCTAATTTATTATACCTAGAAAATGTTTGTGACGAAAATTACACAATCTAAAATGTGGGATGGTTACTTGGCTCCACATATGCGAAATCTTTAATTAAGACAATTCCGCACTCAACGATATTTGGGAAGTTTTGACATTTTAGTATCTTTTGAGGAAAAAGTAGCATCCTATACTGATTTTGGCATTAAATTTAGAAATAAATATTCAATGGAAGGAATTATTTACCACAGGCGTCGATTTTTAATACATGTCAAAAATTTCGGGAGAGATGTCAAACGACGCGTTTTTAATTTCGGAAGCAATAATCCGAAGGCGGCAAAGTAATACTTTTGCTCTGTCAATATATTTTTGCAAAAAAAAGTTTAAGACTTTCATGTGGTTGATGTAATTTTGGTGATATTGTTGTTCATAGAAAAGAATTAACTAAAAAGGCGTTTTGCGTTGATATAATTCTTATTTCCGACTTTTAATTATTGAATTACATTACAGAATTCTTGAATTCAATTCTGCTGGCATTCTCTTCTGTGTCTTCTATTTCCCTTTACATTTGCCAATTCCTCTTAAAAGAAAGCGTGAAATAAAACACGGAATACAACAAGAATTAGCAACAAAAATTTTAAGAACTGCTTGGTAACGGGCGCTGCTGAACTACTTCCCCCCTTTATCACCCTCTTAGTCGATGTCATGATCGACTTGAGTTCAATGATTTTCTAATGTAAAAGGGACTTACACTTTGCAGGTCCATGCACAATGGCTCAACATTCTAGGTCACTTCTTTCCCTTCGCCCTTTATTTATGCTGACTTTGCGAAGACAAACCTAAATTTGATTTAACCTGATTATCATTGAATTTCATGCATACTTATTAGTATCGAGGTTAGAGATATCCCTATTCGGTTTCGGTCTATTAAATTAAACGGCTTTAAACGTTAGGCCACCTAACATTTAAGGTTTGCATTTTTTGGCCGTCACACCTGTCAAACAACTTTTGCTTTACAACTTCTTACAAACTATTCAACATGAATACGAGTATATGATTGGATAGCCTTGTTTCTTCCTTTGCTTTAAGGAAACCAAATCCGGTTTAACTACTTATTCGTTTATGTTGCGAGATTTAAAAAAATTTTAAGAACGAAATTAAGTAAATTTTCTTTAAATAAGTATGTTCATGTTCAATTAAAAGATTATGCACTAAATTTTAAATTGACGCTGATAAAAACAGCGATTTTTACAAAATGTTGCTTTTAAACAGAAATTGCATAATTATCTGCCACCGGATTATGATCAAACGCGTTTTCAGGTACTCCTTTGACAATTTTTGCGCTATTGTAAGAGTTTTTGTCAAGTAAAAATACCATTTTTTATACGTGGAGTCAAGTAACCACGGTTATAAGGAACAGGGTGAACTTTTAAAACTTCTAAAAAAATTTCTTCATAGCGCCAATCAATACCATGTTTTCATGCGGATACCCTGTCCATGCTTATTTTAGCTGAAAACTGTGTTTAATATATCTATGACAGACGAAAATTTTAAATCCCATTTTTAATTTAGGCAAGATTTTAACTAAAGAGTATTTCAGTCAGCGACTATGATTACGGGCCATTGAGTTTTATGCTTAAAGTTTACTTATTTTAACATTCCAAATTAATTTATTATTATTAATGTTCAATTTTTTATAGCTCATGCTATTCATGACTAGCACTGTTAAATAATTTGTCAAAATTGTTGTGCTAGGATCAAATTTCAAAATAAATACAAATAATCGTTCAGCAGCGATTATTCGATTAATCGACAGCGAGCAATTACTCGATTGTAATTAGATTAATCGAATATTACGAGCTCTATCAGGAATTATCTAGTATGTTATGTTCAATACATTCATGTGATAGTGAAAACTTTTAGTTATTTGGCTCTGCATCCAAAATCCGCCCTAAAGTGCAAATCTCAAACTCCAATTTAAAGCACATAAATGAGGCATATTTTAAGCTTTTATGAGTTTAATAGGAGTCTTTTTGCATGAAGAGAAATACAATAATTTCGGACTGTTACCTGAGCTTATAACGATTGTAACCGCTCCGTTTTAGTGTATTTTCTGACTCTTTGACTCGGAATGTTTGCCTGGGATATCATTATTATTCAAGTGCACATAAAAACAGTTTATTTGCGTCGAAGATTAACTATTTCATTTATGTGTATAAGACTAACCTAGCTGAACTGCGCAAATACCGAACTGTCCCAGTCTTCCACGCGCATGATGGAACGTTTTGATCACCTATGGGAATTCGAAAATGCTAGTTCTCTTTAGAAAAAGAACCGACTATAATTTATCTGTCTGTAAAATTTGTATATATTGTGACGAATATTACCATCACTAGTAATAAACTCCCAACACAAAAACATTAAAGCGAGCCACACTGTGTACATAAAAACATCAATCATCATTTACACCAATATATAAGTTAAGGATTCTTTTATTAAGAATTTCTGTCTAAATGAATTGGATCTTTAATTTGCTGACATCGCGTCTGGCAATTTTGTGGGAAAGTATTGAACTTCCGCTCTACATAAATTAAAACTCATTTTGCTGATATTGCTTCTTGAGCTTTTGTGTGAATATTGTGCAAGAGTTGCATATCCGCTTTACCTGCATTTATTATTGCTTACTTACTTATTTACTTAATTGGCGCTTAACCGTCTAAACGGTTATGGCCGTCCAACAAGGCGCGCCAGTTGCTCCTTCGCTCCGCCAACTGGCGGCTACTTGCTTACTAATTATTTATTGTTGTAGCAATTGATAACATATGCCATGTTAACACTTCCCCTCTTAAAAACGTTCGTGCCGAGCGTTGTCAATAGTAAGGTAAGTTATTAAAATTTATGTATGTGGGCTGCTCGTTTGAAATATCTTTGATCTCACCTAGAGTGATGCTTGGTGCAGGTATCTGGTTAATGTCAAGATTTGATGAAATTACTATCTTGTTTCGTATTTGCCATTATTGATTGAGAAAGCCTGCTTACTCCAAACTGGAAAAAGAAGCGGTAAAGATGGGTTTGATGGTGAACGAGGACAAAACGAAGTACCTGCTGTCATCGAGCAAAGAATCAGCGCATATGCGCCTTGGCAGCCACGCTACTGTTGGCAGCCATAATTTTGAAATAGTAAAAGCCTTCGTTTATTTGGGAATCAGCATCAACACTAGCAACAACACCAGCACTGAAATCCAGCGGAGAATCAATCTTGCCAATAAATGCTACTTTGGACTAGGTAGGCAATTGAAAAGTAAAGTCCTCTCTCGGCGAACGAAAATCATACTCTACAAATCACTTATCGTACCCGTCCTGCTATATGGGGCAGAAGCATGGACCATGACAACAGCAGATGAAGCGGCTTTGGGAGTGTTCGAGAGAAAAGTTCTTCGAAAGATTTATGGACCTCTACGCGTTGGCGAAGGCGAGTACCGAAGAAGATTTAATGATGAGCTGTACGAGCTATACGCAGACATCAACATAGTCCAGCGAATTAAAACGCAGCGGCTGCGCTGGCTAGGTCATGTTATGCGAATGAAAGATGATGCTCCGGCCAAGAAAGTGTTTCTATCGGAACCCGCCTATGGAAGCAGAGGTAGAGGGCGGCCCCCACTCCGTTGGAAGGACCAGGTGGAAAACGATTTAAACTCCCTTGGTGTGACCAATTGGCGCCGGTTGGCGGAGCGAAGGAGCGACTGGCGCGCCTTGTTGGACGGCCATAACCGTTTAGACGGTTAAGCGCCAATTAAGTAAGTAAGTAAGATTGAGAAAGCCGTTTTCTCAATATCGGATTCCTTGAGCGGGATTTGATGAAATCCGCTTTTTAGGTCTAACACGGAAAAAATTTTATTTTTCCCGAGCTGAGACAATACTTCATTTATCTGAGGTATTGGATAGCGGTCTGCTACAGTGATCGCGTTAAGCTTGCGATAGTCAATAACGACTCGATATGATTGTTGCCTTGGGAGTCAGGCTTTCTCGCTACCACCCAAACGGGTGAGTTGTAAGGTGACCTTGATGGTCGAATGATGCCGTCGTCTAGCATTTTATTTATTTGGGATTCAACTTCGCTTTTAAGCGACATGGGGTAGGGATTGTATCGTGTATAAACAGGAGTATCTTTATTGGTTCTGATTTCGCCTACGACTTTAGTGGTGTATGTAATTTTATCGTTGGGTTCCGCGAAGAGACTAGAAAAGTTTTCTACTAGATTATTGATTTTACTTTGCTGACTTGGTGACACGTTGTCTTCCTTGATCCCGAAGCTAACTGTTTTATCCTAATTCTTGTGTTTCCTTTTATTTCCATAAAGTCATCCTTGACGTGGATGGCAGCTTCGAGTTCCTTGAGACTGTCGTTTCCAAGAATACCATGGAAGGATCTTAATGTGGGGAGAAGGTAAAACTTCAATTTGTTATCGGCGTTAAAAAGATTGAGATAGGTGTGTTCTTTGAATTCGATGTCTCCCGCTATTTATTTTGCAAACAAAATTTTGTCATTTCTGATTGGATTGGGAACAATGGAGGGCTCTATATAGTTTTTTTGTAGATCTATTAAAAATTTTACAGTGTCTCCACCCTTTAGTTTGCACTGGAAGTAAGGCAGTGGTTCATCCTAAAAATGTAGGTCTGTTGTGTCTCAGCAATTGTCCTTCTGTTGTTCCTCGCAGTTCTCAGGAGTAGTATAAGTTTCGTCGTTGTAATAATCTGCATTTATCTGATCGTCATTTATCATGGTGGGGGAATATTCCTCAGGTTAGTCGGCGTCTATATGGAAGTTCCTTTGGATTTTGTTTGGGGGAACTGGTGCTGGAGGGTTTCCGGTAGGAGGTCTTTTGTTAGTTGGGTCACTAGGACGCGGCCTATTCATATAATTTATGTTGCGTGTTCTTAGTGACTGGTCTATATCCATGGATTCTGGGCGTGGCTGAGGCTTCTGAAAGGGCCTCGGTGGTGGATAGTTTGGTTGCTGACCATAATGATTAGCTGGTTGTGGACGTTGGCCTTGACCACCTATCTGTGGTGGTTGGTATGGGTTGGTTGCGTACAACCTGGGTTGGGGCATGTATGCCAATTCTCGGTAGAATGCATTAGGCAAAGGTGGTCGAAATTCCTGCGGCTTTCTACCTTGGTCATTATTGCTTAAAGCATAATGTGACCTGAAATTCTGATTTTCTAATTTAAGGCACAGGCGGAGTGCCTGAGGGAGGTCCGTCGGTTCTCTCATTCCAAGGAGTCTGGATAGGTCTTGTAGTGTTCATATTTTCTTTATAGCTTGTTCAATTTAAAACTTGCTAAAAATATATCAAATAATTTAGAAGTTATCTGTTTAAAATCAAATTGTTGAAAAAGAAAATATTTATAAAATAAAATAAATTTGATCTGAAAATATATATTAAATTGAAGCTTATTGAGCCAGGAGCTTTTTGCCGCGTCTAGTGTTGGGTGTACGAATATTTTCGACAAAGCGAATTTGGAAAACGGATTAATTCAGTAAAAAAGTGAACGTGTATGTATATGTGTATGCGATCAACATCAACAACAATAACAGCAGTCAAAGAAAAGAGGTAAACCAAATCAAACCACCAAAAGTTTGTCATTGCGCAGGCATAGCAAACGTGTCTTCAAGGTAAATCGTGTAGTTCGTCATTGTTGTAGAGCAGAAGGGCGGCGTTTTTTAGGTGCAGCGCACGTCAGCAGTTAAAGCCATTTAAACACGAAGAACGCATAAAAACAGAAAAACTACAAAATTGGAAAATTCCCTTTGGTATTATAAAGAGATCTTTAGAGAAGTTAAACAACGAAGTATAAACTTTATGCAACAAAAATGTATCAAAAAATTTCGTTTTGGCATAATTAATTTGGATTGGATTAATTTTTAAACAAATCGTATTTGAATCGACAACTTGGAAGAGATTCTGTGCAGCCTCAGGCACAGCCATTACTACAGCACAAACAGCTGACGCTAAAGTAACATCAATAACAATACCAACAACAATAACAAATATACTGAAACCAATTACATAATTGGTCTTTTTTTTAATATATTTATATACATATATATATATATATACGTTTTGTTGTTTTTGTAATTGAATTTGTGTAAACTCCCTTTTCATTAATTCTCACGATGGTTACGCGTACTCCCACCCGAGATCCTTTATCATTAATTGATTTCACACATTCAAATAATACCAACAATAGTCAACATTTACCACAAACATCAGACGGTTTTGATACACATCAACACTCTGAAATAGCAGCGACTTCGGTAAAATTACCAACCTTTTGGAATGACCATCCCGAAGCATGGTTCACTCATATTGAAGCGCAATTCGCATCCAAAAATATTACCTCGGATAGTACCAAATACGAATATCTCATAATTTCACTTCCTCAAGAGGTGATTATGACAGTATTTGATATTATTCAAAATCCTCCTTTGGAAAATAAATTTCAAAATTTAAAAAGACATCTAATAGAACGTCACTCACTAAGTGAACGTAAAAAACTAGATCAAGTGTTATCTCTTTCAGAACTCGGAGATAAAAGACCCTCTGAATTGTACAGATCGCTATTAGTGTTATCTGGCACTAATTTTAGCGTTGATCTATTAAAGAAACTTTGGCTACGAAAATTGCCCAAAAATCTAAATGTAGCTTTAACAGGGTCAAATGCTTCAAATATTCAGGATATGCTTAAATTAGCTGATGATATGTGGGAGGTTATGAGTAAAAATGAAATTTGTACTACTAATATAGCAAATACAAATTCTCAATTTGAAAAAACTGTAGAAAATTTAATAAAAATTATTTCTTCAATGTGTGAAGGTTTTGCAAAGTTGTCTACGGAAGTTTGTTCTATGAAGCGGGCCATGGAAAATAGATCAGTAAGAGCTTCCAGATCATTTAGTAGGAATCATTCACGAAATAGATCAACTTCTCGAAATTGGGTTTGTAAATATCACTACCGGTATGGCAGTAAAGCGAGAAAATGTGTCAAACCTTGCTCTTACAAACCACATGAATTTCAGGAAAACTAATTCCACCTATTACTTTGGCGGCAAGTAATGGGTTGGATGAAATCTCATCACGTCACCTCTTTGTTTATGATAAAGACAATAGATTGAAATTTTTGATCGATAGTGACGCAGAAATTTCCGTACTTCCTTTTTCAAAATTCAAAAATAATTTAAAATGTTCAGATCTATTTTTGACGGCAGCCAACGGTACTTCTATAAAGACGTATGGTAAACAATTATTAAATGTTAATTTATGTTTAAGACGGGAATTTCCGTTCAGTTTCTTTGTAGCAGATATAACAAAACCAATAATTGGTGCAGACTTTTTAGCAAAATATGGTCTATTGGTTGATTTAAAAAATAAATGTTTGGTCGATCCTTTGACAAATATTTCCGTATATGCAATATCAGGTTTCTCTAAAATTTCCTTTCCAAAAATATTTCCGGTAGACGACAAATATACAAATTTACTCAAAATATTTCCATCACTAATATCTGATCCTGACTACAATAAGCCCGTTAAACATTCCACGGTTCATGGTATTTCTTGCAATGGTAAATTACCTTTTTACGAAACCCAGAAGACTAGATCCTATTAAATTTAAAGTTGCAAAAGCGAGTTTGATTTTTTAGTGAAATCTGGCAATGTCGTCCATCTCATTCACATTGCGCTTCCCCATTACATTTAGTTCCTAAAAATAATATGTAGTCAAATACACCCCACGCTTTTTACTGTGAATTAAGTTATTCTGTTAGTAACTTAAATTTTATTATAATTTTATTTTGAGGTGATTAACTATAAATGATTGTTTGACCTTCTACTACTGTTATATAAACTCTTTTTAATTGAAAATTATTTTCTATTTTTTAGTTCGGTTAGCTATAAAAGCGTGTTTTTTATTTTTTTTAAACTATTATTTATTTTTAATTTTTTAGTTCAAGTAATTTTAAAAGTTTTAGTCGTGAGTGATGAAACCTCGAATCGCCAGCGGTCCATGGATGAATCCAACCCCACGGCACCGAAAAGGGCCAAGACGCAGGGAGGCTGGACGCGGTCTTTCGCCGAAATTGCCAAGGATCGGCAGGTCATTGGCATTATAGACGATAGCAGCGAAGATGGCAAGAACCCGAAACAACTGTGGAAGTGGATCGAGGCTTCGCTCGCTACGGTGGCCGTTAAGGTTAAGAAAGGCAACCCTGGTCCACCGCCATCTTACACGGTTGCAGGGTGGTTCCAGGGCAATGTCAAGCTAACTGCCTGTGACGACGCCAGGTCGGTAAACCTCTATAGGGCCGCCGTCACGCTGATAGGGGTGGTATATCCGGGCGCGCGCCTCAAGGTAGTGGAGGCGCGTGATATCCCCTCACGACCAAGGTCTAGAGCCTGGGTTCCAGTGACGCCAACGGACCCAGCTGACATCCTGGAGCTGCTCCAGGAGTACAACCCGCCACAGGTTTGGAAGTCAACCCGGATAAAACCGAGCTTGTCCTCTTCACGAGGAGTTACAAAGTACCAAATTTTACACCGCCTAGAATTGGGGGTACGTTTTTAGCGTTTAGCGATCAATTCAAGTATTTGGGAGTCATTATGGATAGGAAGCCATTATGGAGTGATCATATAGTGGAGCGATGCAAGAGCAGCAGCAGAGCTGTTCACCTGCAAGAGGGCAATTGGCACCTCATGGGGATTCTCCCCTAAGGTGACCTACTGGATTTACACAGCCATTGTGCGCCCGATTATTCTTTATGGTGCCTTGGTCTGGTGGCCTGCACTATCTAAAAGTACCTATCTTCAAATGCTTCAGAAGGTGCAACGGAGTTCGGAGCTCTGCATTACCGGGGCTCTCGGCTCCACTCCAGATTCCGTTACATACATACATGGATACATAGATAGATACAGGCCAAGCTAATAAAAGCGGGTTTTAAAATGAGTCCAATGATTGGCGTCCATGTGGCGATTATCGACGACTGAATTTTATAACAGTTCCTGATAGATATCCGCTGCCTCATATACATGATTTAAATATAAATTTACATTCGAAACATGTTTTTACAAAAATAGATTTAGTACGAGCCTATCATCAAATACCAATGGCGGAAGAAGACATTGGTAAAACTGCCATTACCACACCTTTTGGACTTTTTGAGTTCGTTAGAATGCCTTTTGGCCTAAGAAATTCTGCACAGACATTTCAACGTTTTATTAATGAAGTGTTATCAGGCTTAGATTTTGTTTTTGTGTATCTAGATGATATACTTATAGCAAGTAGCAACGAGGAAGAACATATGCAACATCTAAAAATAGTATTTCAAACTTTAGATGAATATGGCTTAAACATCAAGCCTAACAAATGCATTTTTAGTACGTCACAAATAGATTTTCTAGGATACAACATTTCTAATGAAGGCATTAAGCCAACTAACGAAAAAGTCAAAGTCATTCGTGAGTTTGAACGTCCGAAAACAGCTAAGCAAATGCAAAAGTTTATAGGAATGGTGAATTATTACCATTGCTACATACCCAGATTAGCAGAATACTTAAGCCCGATACACACAATGGTAACATTTGTTTTGAAACAAAAGAGTCATAGTTTGAATTGGAACAATGATGCGATAAAAAATTTTGAGAAGGTCAAAGAAATTTTTGCATCAAATATACTCTTAAATCATTTTGATAAGAAAGCAGATCTTTCCATATCTGTAGATGCTTCAGTCGTTGCAATAGGAGGTGTTCTAGAACAACATGTTGGAAGTAAAACAGAACCTTTAGCTTTTTACTCAAAGAAGTTAACAGCTTCCGAAGCTAAATACAGTGCTTTTGATAGAGAATTATTAGCAATATATGCAACTATTAAACATTTTAGATTCCTTTTTTGAAGGCCGAAAATTTAGAGTTTATACAGATCATAAACCTTTAACTTATGTTTTAGATTCAAAAGTCGAGCGTAGTCCTCGTCAGACAAGACAGTTTGAATATATTTCTCAATTCACCAGTGACATAAAACATATTTCAGGCAAAGAAAATATTGTAGCTGATATGCTTTCGCGCATTCCAGAAGTAGAACCTTTAGATACTGGTGAGTTTAATCTTAAAATATTGTATGAAGAGCAGAAAAAAGATGCATTTTTAAAAGATTTTTTAAAAAACCCAGATGGTGTTTATAAATTAAAAGAAATAGATGTTCCGATCCTCAACTTAAAAATTGTTTGTGATGAATCGAAAGCTCATCCTGGAACTAGAGCTACACGAAATTTAATAAAATCAAAATATGTTTGGCCATCTATGAACAAAACAATAAATGAATGGGTAAAGCTTTGCAAAAGTTGTCAAAAATCTAAAATATTTAGACACACCATATTAGTAAAATAGCCATTCCAAAAGGTAGATTTGAACATCTTCATACAGATATTGTTGGACCTTTGCCGATTTCAAATGGTTACAGGTACATTTTAACTATAATTGATAGAAATACTCGCTGGCCAGAAGCTTACCCTCTTAAAGAAGCAGCGGCTAAATCAGTTGCTTCTGTTTTCTTTAAAGAATACATTCCCCGTTTTGGAGTACCTTTACAAATTACAAGTGATCATGGTGTTCAGTTTACATCCAATATATTTAAAGAGTTAGCTAAATTCGTAGGATGTCAATTGGTCACAACAACTGTATATCATCCTCAAGCTAATGGCATGATTGAACGTTTGCATAGACAGTTGAAAGCTTCTATTTTAACAAGGGGAAATTCTATAAATTGGTCTGAAATTTTAATTTTAACGAGTTTCTTACAAAAATTAGGCTTCATTTTCAAAATTTTCATTCGGGTATATTACATCATAAAAATTCAAATACAATTTATGTAACAAAGGATTTGAAATCATGTAAACAAGTTTTTGTACGAGCTGATAACAATAAAGCAGGATTTAAACCTCCATATGAAGGACCATACGAAGTCGTTGAAAAGCACCCAAAATATTTTAAAATACAACTACACAACACTTACAAAAATATATCAATTGACAGAATTAAACCAGCATTTATAGAGAATAATTTTAACAATATTCAAACAAAACCTAAATAGAGAGTTACATTTTGTTTAGTTTAAATAACTATAACGCTGAATTTTCAATTATTATTTTTTAATAATAATAACTATTATATTATCATCCTTATTTCTTTTGCAGGGGGAGTATATGTAGTGTTCATATTTTCTTTATAACTTGTTCAATTTAAAACTTGCTAAAAAATATATAAAATAATTTAGAAGTTATCTGTTTAAAATCAAATTGTTGAAAAAGAAAATTTTTATAAAATAAAATAAATTTGACCTGAAAAGATATATTAAATTGAAGCTTATTGAGCTTCAGTCTCCTTTGAGGCCACGGACAAAAGTGTCTAGGGCTTTATCCCTATAAGTGCGGGTTAGTAGGTGCATGGCTTCTGTGCCGACTTCTATGTATCCTAGTTTGTTTAATATTAAGGACAAATGAGAGTATACCCGTTGGTAAAACTCTTGGATCGTAAGGTTACCCTGTACGAGTGGAGTCATTTGGTACTCGAGGGTACCAAAGTCGGCTTGTCCGCGTAATGGAGTGTCAGGCATTTTGATATGGCCTGCCAGTCTAATGGAGTGTTGTACGACTCCAGCGCGACATCGGCGTTGCCCACAATTTTATTCCGTATGAAATTAAGTATCCCATAGTATTTTGGAGTTCCTCTTTGGGGCTCGTATATTTGGAGGATTCTGTCCACACTTTTCCTCCAAGATGTGAATTCTCCTGGGTTTCCAGAGAATTCCCGAAGACATCTTACGACATCCGGAATTTTGCCAAGTTCGGAAACATTACCGGTTGAATTTGTATCGATTGTAATGTCCGTAAAATTCGAATTCGCGTTGGGGTTTTGGGCGGCTTGAACTAGGTTCCGCCCCTCGGTTTCAGGATATTGCTTACTAGTCCTGAGACGATATTTGTAAGTTCTTCCATTGAAAACGCATTGGGGTTGCGAGGAGCTTGCTGACCAGAAGATGCAGCTGGTGTTTGGGGTGCGTTCAGTATTGGTGAACGAACGAGGTTATTTGGATTCATTTCAACTGTTAAATTTATTTGTTATAATTAGTTTCTTCTATTAATAGTAAAATTCAATGAACCGAACCAATTGAAAATCTAAAGTATAAAAACCTTTCTTTAAGTTTTTCACAAGAAGTGATAAATTTAGTTATTTAAATTTTGCTAATTGATTCACTTTTATCATAAAAATTTTCTCAGTATTGTCACTAATTATTCACAAAGGGTTAATTCATCACTCTTTTATTTTACTTTTTATCATGTAGCTCTCAATGGATATACGCTGCTCCTATTCTCTGGCCTCGGTTGCTGCTTTCGTTTTTTCCTCTTCTTTAAGTATTCCACTTGAATATTGCACGCTTATTTAATCGCGCGATTTTACACTTTTTTTTTCAGTGTTTTTCTGTATCTGTTTGTTTACTTTTTGCAACCCGCGAACAACCGTATGCCCGACGTTGGGCGGCAGTTAAGGATTCTTTTATTAAGAATTCCAAAAATATATATTTTTATGGTCTTTACGACCTAACTAACTTTACAAAAATTATTAACTTACAACTAAACTTAATTAATTGGCCGACTCCGCTGGCGTCGCTGCTTCTTTTTGCTATTCCCCGAATTAGCGAACTTTAGTTGCGCGTGTTGGGCTTCCTGTCTAAATGAATTGGAGCTTTAATTTGCTGACATCGCGTCTGGCAATTTTGTGGGAAAGTATTGAACTTCCGCTCTACATAAATTTAAACTCATTTTGCTGGCATTGCGTCTTGAGCTTTTGTGTGAAATATTGTGCAACAAGAGTTGCATATCCGCTTTACCTGCATTTATTACTGCTTACTAATTATTTATTGTTGTAGCAATTGTTAACATATGCCATGTTAACATATATAAGGCACGAAGAGATATTACGCGCACACACTTGCAGCCGAAAGTTGCTACACATACACACGCATATGATTATGAGAAACGCATAAACTACAAATATACATGTATATAGCTAAGTAGGAGATATGTAAAGCAGTTCTAGCAGGCGAAACATCTAGACTCTAGACTGTAGTAGAAATATGCGAATGAAGTAGCAGAGAGTAAAAAAGAGTGCAAGCTGAGTAGTCAAAAGATCAGTTTGATTTAAGCACGCTATTGGTTGCGAAGTATAAGTGTTATTGTGAAGTACTTTCAAAGTAGTCTAATAAAGACCATTTTGCATTTTTGAATATTGGAGTTATTTATTCAACAATTTAGCGATACGAACTTTAGTAGAAGGTGTAAAATAAGTGGAGTTTCACTTTATTACAATATGAATTAACATGTTACCGACCTTAGGTCCACTTGCCGAATGGCTAGTTATCTTTTTATCACAGAGTTAATCTGACATGAGAGGTGAAACTCATACATTTTTGACACATTTTTTAAATTAACTCTGCATTAAAAATATAAATTGCCGCTCTGCAAATGGGCCTTAGCCGGCAATAATAATATTAAAATGTATCAACTTACAATTGATCCTTTTGCGTATTAGCTGCCTGCATCGAAGTAGTGTTGTTAAGGTCAATTGGTGCGAAAGATTTTGATGATGGCGCGTTCAATGTAGCGTTTACTGAACCAGCCAAAGAATTAGTATATACCGGGTCCTGAATAGCTGGCGAAGTATCTATATTCATTCTATATAAAACAAAAACAATATTATACTTTTAGTTTTAAATAAATTTTAATTATTCAAGGTTCGAATCGAGCAAAAACAATTGTAAATTTTAATTATTTACTAAAGTAAGGACTTCTCTCGAAAAGATTGTCTACTAAATTGTATCCAATATTTTCCTTTCAATTTACTCAAATTGGGACATTTTTACAGAATACGATTTTAAATACCTAATAGAAATTTAACATGTTTACATATTTCCGCTAGACGATGTTATTTATTTAAAAATTAGAAACTTACTTAAACCTGTTGGTTGTAGAACTACGGCATTTGAAAAGTTTTCATAACCACCCTAAATTTATGTTATGACAAGTAATACTAGGTTCAAACACACACCAAATTGGCAATTTATACTATTTGGGCAATTTATTACGCAATTTGTCATATAATAAATTGTAATAATAAATTGCCAATTTAAAAAAAATTGCGTAATAAATTGTTTCAAACTGCAAATGCAACATTGTAAAGTGTGTTTATTGAGTATACTTAAACGTCAGTTACGCATGGCTGAACTATATGGTTGGCTCATCTAATCAGCTGATTTTATGTCTTTCATTTCACTGGAGTACGGATTTCAAAAGAAGATGGCAAAATCAAAATGAAACCAAAACATTGAACACATTTTCTTACAACACACAAAAATTTCAAAGTTTTATGTTTTCATTCCATTTCATTCGCCTAATAATGTGCGTGTTCATTTTGACAGTCTGAACAAAGGTATGTTCTTGCTGTAGAGATGAGCCAACCAGCTATCAAATTACTATTGTGTAAGCTAAATCGAGTTGTATGAACAGCACTCAATTCAAATCGAAATTTCCTCAATTTATTTTTCTGTTTGAACATAGTATAAGGAAGGTTAATACTATGTTCAAACAGAAAAATAAATTGAGGCAATTTCGATTTAAATTGATTGGTGTTCATACAACTCAATTTAGCTTACACAATAGTAATATGAGAGCTGGCTGGCTCATCTCTACAGCACCAACATACCTTTGTTCAGACTGTCAAAATGTGCGTGATGGTATTAGGAAAATGGAATGGTATGAAAACATGAAACTTTGAAATGTTTGTGTGTTGTAAGAAAATGTGTTCAATGTTTTGGTTTAATTTTGAGTTTGCCATCTTCTTTTGGCAGTCCCTACTCCAGTTAAATGAAAAAAATAAAATCATCTGATGAGATCAGCCAACCATATAGTTGAGCGATGCGTAACTGACGTTTAAATCTACTCAATAAACACCTTTACAAGGTTGCATTTGCAGTTTGAAACAATTTATTACGCATTTTTTTTTAATTGGCAATTTATTATCACAATTTATTATATGTTAAATTGCCCAAATGGTATAAATTGGCAATATGGTGTGTGTTTGTACATAGTATAAGTTCGGGTGTAACCGAACATAAGATACTTAGCTGAGAGCTTTGGAGACAAAATAATGGAAAATCACCATGTAGGAAAATATTTAATACCAAGATAAAGTGAGTTCAGACAAGTACGTGACTAAGTTTAGTAAAGATATATCTATTTTTGCTCGTTATCGTGTTAACGGCCGAGCGGAAGGACAGACTGTGTATAAAAACAGGGCGTGGCTTCAACCGATTTCGCCCATTTTCACAGAAAACAGTTATCGTCATAGAAGCTAAGCCCTTACCCAATTTCACAAGGATTGGTAAATTTTTGTTCCACTTATGGCATTAAAAGTATTCTAGACAAATTAAATGAAAAAGGGCGGAGCCACGCCCATTTTGAAATTTTCTTTTATTTTTGTATTTTGCTGCAGTATATCATTACTGGAGTTGAATGTTGGCATAATTTACTCATATACTGTAAAGATATTAAATTTTTTGTCAAAATTTGACTTTTAAATTTTTTTTAAGTGGGCGTTTCGTCATCCGATTTTGCAAATTTTTATTTAGAACACATACAGTAATACGAGTAACGTATTCAACGACAGCCAAATTGCAGCTTGCAAAACTTGTAAATTACCTTCTTTTAAAAGTGGGCGGTGCCACGCCCATTGTCCAAAATTTAACTAATTTTCTATTCTGCGTCATAGGATCAACCCATCTACCAAAATACATCGCTTTATCCGTCTTTGTTCAAACTTTTTCGGTTTTTCGAAATTTTCGATATCGAGAAAGTGGGGGTGGTTATAGTCCGATTTCGTTTATTTCAAATAGCGATCTGAGATGAGTGCCCAGGAACTTACCTACCAAATTTCATTAAGATACCTCAAAATTTACTCAAGTTATCGTGTTAACGGACAGACGGACATGGCTAAATGAATTTCTTTTTTCGCCCAGATCATTTTGATATATAGAAGTCTATATCTCGATTAGTTTATGCCGTTACGGGGTACCGTTATGCGAACAAAATTAATATACTCTGTGAGCTCTGCTCATTGATTAGGCCTGCCCAAAACATATCAGTTCAGGTCAGATGAAAAATTCAAGAATGGGTAATTGGAAGCTTCGTACTGGTAGAAAAATAGCCCTGACTGACCACCAAAAAAAAGCAAAATTATTACCGTTATTTTTTTATTTTTTTTTGTTTGAAGGCTCTGTCATGGACCAGAAATTCTATAGTTTGTCCATTGTTTAACAGCGTCCAGGTTAAAGTGCTTACTTTGCAAATTCCCTCGGTTATATAGGTGATAAGTGTAAAAAAGACAGGCAAAATTTCGTCTGGAATCTCTTTTGCGGTAGCCAACAAATCGTAGCGATGTTTTAAAGCCACTGGAATTGTAAGTTTTCAAGGATATTAAAGGATTGCTTAAGAAAGGTACGAAGCATTTTTGAATTATAGTCCCAGGTTTCTACTTCTCTCTGGCTGCGCTTTTGCCATTGCCCTTACAAAAAAGTCTTAAAATGTTACTCAAAGAAAAATGCGCTTTTGAAGCTTCAAGATGCAAATCTGGTAATCTATTTTGCGTTCCAATCGACAGTGATCCATATGGATCACATTGTTTTTGCATTTACATGTTAAATTTTCATCGGAAGCTGTAGCGCTTTTCACTGAATTTTTTTAACGTAGTTTGCTGCCGCTAATTTCGCTAAACAATAATTTAATCACATTTATTATTCACAATCTTGTAGCACCATTTTATCTCCTCTAAGGACCAGTTTTTCAGTAGTTGGTTAAGCTAAGCTTAAACTAAGTTTGCTTAAACTCTAGTTAAACTACTGAGCAATTTTTCAGTCACAGTTTAAGGCCCGGTTTTTCAGTACAAGTTCAACGCAGTTTGTCAGTTAAACTTATTCTGCAGTTTTTCAGTCTATTTTAACTGAAGTTTAAGCTGAGCTTAAGCGGTCGATCTGACAGGGTTAAATTCTAGATAACCTATCAGTTATTTGCGTTCGTTGGCAATGACGTCGAATATACCCAACACGCATTTGGGCTTAAGTACCACCACAGCTCACGTTGATAACAAGGCAAAAGTTGTTTTGAAACAGGACTCAACTTGAGAATCAAAACGTTCTGAGCAAAAAAGGAAATGTTTTATAAAGCAAAAAATGGTATTACTTAAGTTAGAAAAATAATATATATTTCCCAACTTGTATTTATGTGTGGTTCTCTCACTGGACTTAAATGTAAGATTACAATGCTACAGTATTTTCAAGAAAATAAAATATGAAGAACTTGTTTTTAATTAATAGCGTTTCTTTACTGCTATCAACCAGGTGTTCATTTCCCACAATAAACAGCTGCTGGCTTTGGTGGCACCACCTCGGGCAAGATATTTTTTTCAACCCACCTCAACTCGATATCCAAAATAGGATATAAACTGGAAAAATGTATTGGATATGCATTTGAAAGCTGTGCATTTCACAAAATCTCTCAAGGTCGGAAAATAATTTGAGAATGACGATGGAGGTCAACTCCAGAACTATAGATTTTACAAAATTTCTCAAAGGTTGGATAGTGATTGGAGAATAAAGTTGGATAACAACTTGATAACTTTCTGGTTTAAGAATAATTACAGCATGATGTTGGATATCAGCTCCGGAACTAGATATATATTTCTCTAAGATTGGAGAAATATTTTTTCCATGTTTGTTGGGTAAACAATATCCAGCTTTTGCCGTATCTACAAATTATCTAGATAACAAAAAACACAGATGCCGTCTTCCAGTGAGTTTTACAGCTCCGGCTCACGCTCAATTCTCACGTGAATGCTCTGGATCATTGAGAGACTTGAGAAGCAGATGTCGTGAAATTTTCGCACACGTGAAATGTGATAGGGAGATGTCGCCGCTGTTTTTTATTTAACTCATACGGCGAAAGGCTAAGCAGCGACATCTATTTTTGAAAAAGTAGGTGTATTAAAGGCAGCGTTGCCAAACTAAAAAGAAGTAATTAAGAAATTATCTGGCTCACAAATTGAACCAGACTTCTATCTGGATTTATCTGGCTCAAATCGTTGTTGTTGAATTTACATGCAAAATTATTTATCTGGCTCAGGATTTTGCCACCGGATGATGGCTAGAGTTGCCGTACAAAAAATCCTACCCCTGTAGGGATTTACTACACGCTGTTATGAAATACTTGTGTTGTTAACACTTTAATTATTCTTTAAAAATCGAGTTTCAAGTTTTTTATATTTCATGTTATTTTTGATGTGAAAATTTTTATATTGGTTTTTGAATTTAAAATAAAATAAATGTAAGGCGCGATAACCTCCGAAGAGATCTAAGGCCGAGCTTCTCTTCCAATTTGCGTCGTGCTCCTCTTGATTTTCCCTACAAATTGGCCGGAGGGGACCTACATGTTTTATGCCGACTCCGAACGGCATCTGCAAGGCAGATGAGTTTTTCACTGAGAGCTTTTCATGGCAGAAATACACCCGGAGCGCTTGCCAAACACTGCCGAGGGGCGACCCCGCCTAGAAAAATTTTCTTCTAATTGAAAAACCTTATTTCTAAAATTTTGATGTTGCTTTGCCCGGGAGTTGAACCCAGGGCATACGGTGTGATAGGCGGAGCACGCTACCATCACACCACGGCATTATATCTGGAATTTCATGAAATATGGCGATTCTACCAAATCAGCTAAACCTATAATTGGGAGCCGAAGACCGTAATCCTTGCGCATTTAAGCCGAAATTTTACTCAAAGCGGAAAATAAGACATGTACAAAAACAAAAATCAAACAGCCAGCAATCCAAACAATCAAGTATTTTTTAGAAAAGAAAAGAAATTAAGCGAACACAGCCAGCAGTATTTCTAGAAGGCTTCTCGGTGTTACTCTGTCTTCAGACTATCACATGAAATCGTTAAATTTCGGCAGAAGCCAAAGTATTCCAGCAGCACAACAAACATCTTACCGACTGCGCCAATGCATCTTCACTCTCTTCAGCTGCTTGATATATGATATTAACAAGTTGCTCCAGCAACACTATAAGATATAGTTCTTCCCAATAATTTATATACCATAAGTTAAATCTTGCAGCAGTGTAAGTATCTTTTGTATTTTTTCTTGTCCATGTGAACGTTTGATGACGAATGCTAGCAACGGTAGAAAGCGGATATCGCAATTTTGGTCGAACTGTCCAGAAGCATGGTTCGTACATGCTGAGACGCAATTTGCTACAAAAGGCATAACTAGAGATTTGACTAAATACGAGTTTGTAATAACTGCCTTCCCACAAGACATTATTGCAAATGTATTAGATGTTATTCAAAATCCACCTGAAAATGGAAAATATGACAATTTATAGAAAACTCTTATTAATAGGCATTCCTTAAGCGAACAGAGAAGATTGGATAAAATTTTATTAGAGACTGAGATAGGTGATCGGAAACCTTCTGAATATTATAGGACCCTTGACCAACTAGCAGGTAATACTATCGATTCCAAATTTCCTTAAAAATCTTTGGTTACGTAAACTTCCAAAAAATCTTTATGTTGCATTGACTATTGCTAATTTAAATAATATTAATGATCTTGTTTGCAACTGGCAGATAAAATTTGGAGATAACCAGTGGTAATGAAATTTGTGCAGTTAGAAATAGAGTTGTTACATCTTCGATTAATATTGATGAATTTGGAAAAATTGTAGAGAATTTAGCGAAGGCTACAACAAAAATATGTGAAAGTTTTAATCATTTACAATTAGACATTAACGAGATTAAAACACA
>JARSSU010029267.1:0-22847 GCA_029619165.1 Eurosta solidaginis | reverse complement strand
GCTAAATACCTCTAGTATCACTATGCATCCCTGCTTATACTGCCTGGTTCCTAGCCTGCTTCCACCTTCGAAAACAAACCCTAGTACCTGACCTGAACATTAAACAAAAACTACTCCTACAATAAACTAGCTACACAGCTAAACATCCTATGCTTTTCACGTTTGCTTTCATAACGACCTCCTCACGTACACACTTTTAACCTACTGTCTGTGGGCTTACTTCGTTGGTCGGGTATGAGATTGCCGTTAGAGGCGACCGGGATCCTTGCTTCCTTACTGCTTGCTCGAATTGTCTACTACTACTGCTGTTTTGCTGTTTTCTCGACGGAATTTTGTCCTGCTTTCATGAGCCACCTCTTTTGTCGTATCTCTGGACAGCCACCATAATCACACTATCCTATCACCCAATTTAGATTTATTCCCCCGCTGTCCTGCTCCCCCCCCCATCCCTAGATCTCTGCAGTTTGTGGATTATAGTCCCTTACTTCATACTCCCTCATCCCACCCGATCCCCTATATCCCTGGTTATATACCCAAATTCCTTAGATTCTCAATCCTCGACATCCACTTGATTACTAAATTTACTGTATTACATAAATATCCTTGCAAACTGGTAATAACCTTCACTCCCTGCCTCGTCCTCTAAGTCCTTATTATCCTCCTGTAACAATTCCCCTAATCCTTCCCTGGAGGATCCATCTTATCTCCCCATATATATCCTGCTCTCTATAACAAAACTGCCGTTTTTGTTCAGAGTCCTAGACAGGGAAAGTAAAGGTGAGGGAAGATAGCGGTGTAGAATGGCAGGATGGGGGGGGGGAAGAAGCAATAACGAGTACAGTGGGGCGGAGGGAAAGGGAAGGTAAGGTATTACTATATGGTGCGAGAAGGGACAGGGCACGGAAGGAGGAGAAGAGAGGAGGGAGAGTGAGCAAGAGGGGGGGAGAGAAATGAGGGGGGAGGAAAGAGAAGGAAGGTGAGAGGGTGAAAGGACGCGGGAGAGATACCGGAGGCGAACGGAGGGAGGGGGGAGGGAGGAGGGGGGGAAGAGGCGGCGTAATACACAGGGGAGTAGGGAGAATGAGAGATGAGAAAGGAAAGAAGGAGGAGACCGGGGAAATAGAAGGGAGGAAGAGAGGAAATGAGCGGAAGGAAGAAGGGAGGAGGTAGAGAAGAAAGAAAGAGAAGAAAGAGGACGGGATAAGATCTAGAGAGGAAAAAAGAAAAAAAGAGAGGAAGAAGTGAAAGGAAGCAAGTAAAAATAACAAGGAAAAGAAAAAAGAAAAGAAGTTAGGAGAGAGAGAAGATGGGATAAAGTGAAAGAATAGAGAATAAGACACACACAATGAAAAGAAGAAAAAAAAAAAAAAGACAGGGAAAGATCAGGAAGAGAAGAAGCGCGAGGGAGGAAGAGGAGGAGAGAAACATAAATAATGAAAAAAGAAAAATGGGAGATCGAAGAGGAGAGGAAAGAAAAGAGAGATCTAACGAGAGAGGGCAAGATCTGAATAACTAACGTTTTTTATTAAATATTCTTATGTACATAATACTGCCTATCTCTTTTTTTCATACCTTTATTTCACTTAACTAGTTTCTCTCCTTCTGCCCTTTTTTCTTACCTCTTTCCCCTCTTTTTCCCTCCTTTCTTATTGTTTCCCTCTCTCGTTTTCCCTCCCTCTTCTCCCTTTTTCGAAAGTCGTCTACACACTTGTGTAATAAATCACAGATTTAAGCTTACTTTTGGATTACTGTTCCCAATTATAACTTCGACGTAAACTAATTATCGTGTCTTTCAAACAAACTGGTTAGTCATGGTGTTCCTCAGTTTAGCTGACTTCTTTTATACTCCTCTGTTTGTCTACAAAGCTCCGTTCAAGCGAGTATTTCCTCTCTCCAAAGGTTCTAGATTTAGTTCACCCTTCTTACGAATATCTGTCTACTTCTTGCCGTTGTTAATTGCATCTAGAATATAGCCTTTTTATTGTGTTCAAATAACCAATTGACTTATTTACCTACAGCCTGTGCTTTGTGTAGTTTATTTCTTTCTTCGTATTTCCAATTGTACAATAAGATTTGCTTTCTTACCCCTCCATCAAAACTATCGTATGTTCTTAGAGAATTAATTAATTGACCCTCAGCTGATACAACAACACTTTTCACTTGTGTACTATCACATACCATGCTATTTTTTTTTGGAAATTATGATGTCACCAGAAAACAAAATGTTTTTCTCAAAAAAACTTATAATCCAATCTCATTAAGCAGTTGTAAAGTCTTCTTGAAATATTTTAATTTTTACTAGTTAAATTACACCCGATTTATATTCTTCATTAAGTGTGTTCATGATTTTCGATGTAATTTTTGGGTCTTTTTGATTCTACCTATATTTTATTTTTTATGCAATAATAACTCACCTTACTCAATGTCGATATTAAATATTTTTCAAAATTAACTATCTGTCCACCCGAAGAGACCCCTTTTCTCGTTTACATTTTTTTCCCCGTTCTGGCATAACCTTAAACTTTCTAACTGTTTAATTTAGGCAACATTTCTAAAAAGGACTTTCCCGAGGCGTTTCACGTCTTTTGTAAAATTAAACTAAAATTTACGACCACTCAATCTTGAGATATTTTATACTTTATATGGAAAAGAACGAAAGAAAAGTAATAAAAGGGAACAAGTTGAAGGATTTAGTACAAGTGTGTTGGGTTGATAGTTATAAGTAGAGTAGAGACATATTTACAATGTGATGAGATAAGAATATACAAGTCAATGTACACAAGTCTATTAAACATTCGTATTTATAATAAGCAAAAGGATATGTAAAATGGAAAGTTGTTTCAAGTAAGTGTTTTAGAAGGGTGAAAATTAGATTAAATTATTATTGTATGGTGAAGTGGTAACTTTGTAGTTTATTTAGGATATGGGATATATTTCGTTAGGGGGAACTGAAATTGAAACATTAGTGAAGAGAGGTTAATTTAGAAGATAGTAAATGCATTTTGCATATAAAAAAAACCGTGGGGGTATGAAATTATTACTAGTCAGATAAAGCCTACCTGACTACTAGATTTAACCCAATAAAAGAGTGCTAGTTTCTAATCGAGAAGGGAGGCTTGCTCGAAGTTTTCAGCAAACCCAAGATATCAAAAATTTAAAACATTTGTGACTCCTGTAACACAGTCTTCATTTTCTTGCCAGATAGCGGAATATTTGCTGCTCCATATACCGCATGAGTAGGTCGTATTAACCCATGCGTCACTGTATTTAATGACAAATCATGCGCAAACTCATCGTCAATTGTTAAATGTGTATATGCATCTGTTATATCTAAGTGACAAAATATTGTAGCGTTTTTCATTTTATTAAACAAATCTTCTGCTTTTGGAATCGGGTGTGTCGTCGATGATCATTTTTGGATTGACAGTGGGCTTATAATTACCGGTAATGGGGGTATTCGCATTATTTTTTGCTACTACGTGTGTTGTTGAGGCCCATTCTGAATGCTCCACTCTCTTGTAAAAACCTGACTGAATTTTAAGATCTATTTCCTGGGCATACTCCTCCTCAGCACCATCGCTACATCGCGCGCTCGCGCGAAACTGGTGTTGCTCCAGCTTTGAGGCAAGTGGCCCACTCACTTCCCAACTGTCGTACTGAAGATGTCCTCAAAACGTGTATGAGATGTTGCAGTCGCGTTTGTGATTTATGATAGTTTTGGTGCTGTTGAATTTATAGCATTGATTCGGTTAGACGATGAAACGTTCAGTGAAGTTATTTCTCGTGCGAATTGCGATATCCATTCTCGGCCGCAAAGTGTATCAAAATCTCCTTGAACGACATACAAATTAAGTCGTCGTGGAAGTTTTCCCCCTTGTCGCAGTTACTACGACCCGTCCAATGCAGTTCACCTTGTGGCCCGTATAGCTTGTAAATCGTCGATCTGTCTTTAACAACCTAAAATTTGGTTTAATCGACGCAACGTTTTGCAATTCATTACTGCACATGGCGCACCCGTATCTATTCCATCTGAATTTGTTTCACATCTATATATATAGGAATCATTTTTTTATCTACTGCATTTCATGCATTAACACTGTTTAGTTTTTGAACTGATTCACATTCATCCTCCCAAATCTGATCTAATTTGGGCTTGCACACTTTGGCGATGTGGCCCACTCTTCCACATGCAAAGCATTTGGAATTATTAAATTTGCAGTCTTTTCTAAGATGCTGCCCCCACATCCGTAACAATTGGACCCTTTCTCTTTTTCCCTCTGCATCGGTTTTTCACCACTCGGGTTTTTCGAATTTGTATTTCTTTTTGTTTTAGCTGGTGCGTATCCCAGTTTATACGTTGGCTCGCTTGTTTGTTTGTGGCGTTTTGTGTTAATTCGATTGTATGCGCAATTTCGTATGCTTCAGCAAAATTTTCTGGTTCTTTGCAGTAACTTCATTACAAATAACTCGTGATTCTACGCCATACAACAATTGCTCTAGTAGCATTCTATCTAAGAATTCTCCATACTCACAGTGTACAGGCGCTTCTCTTAACCGAAGTGCGAACTTGCAAAGCTCTCCCTTTTCTCGTTTGTTTTGCCGGAACTTGATACTTTCTGCATACTTATTCCTACAACCATCAAAATGGCGAATCGAGATATTTTTTATTTCGCTGTAGTTGAGCGAGTCTGGTGTTTTTTGGGCTAACAAGAATTTTTAGCGCTGTACTAAGCTCTGCCGCCATGTGTACACGTACGAACTTGTGCTGTTCTGCTTCTGGAACCTTGCTCAACTGTAATGCCCAATCTACACGTGTGAAATAATCCTGTACTGAGGATTTATCTTCTGATGTGTATTCCGTAATACTAAACGGTGGCGGTTTGGTGACACCGAACGATTTACGTTTGTATTTGCCGCAGCATTCTGTGCAGCCTCCTCCACAGCTCCACGGATGCTCCTGCTAGCGCATCCAACACTGTTTTTTAAATCCTCCGGTGTAAGACTCATTTTTAAATAACTTCTGACACCACTTTTATATATGAGTGTTTATTTATTTAATGAAATAAGTTAATTGTTACATTTTAAAGTTAATGCGGCAAAGTATATCAATTGAAAGATAAAAAAGTAATAAAGAAGAAGATAAAGAATGTTCTGGCAACACAGTTGCCAGATGTATATATAAAATTTATTGTCGTGGCGCTGCCATCTCGTTTCATACATAACATATAGAATACTTCAAATGCCAAAGGAACAATCAGACACACTCAGTGATTGCGATTCCATTTTGAACGAAATGTTCAATTTGGAATTTATCGTATCATTACATATCTGGTATGAGTTATTAACTCGTGTCAATACCATTAGCAAATTATGGCAATCTGTACAAGCCCATTTAAGCATTACTCTTGAAACATTTGCGGATTCGAAAATGCTTGTCTGACGATCGTCAGTTTATTGAGAAAAGCAGTTACGATTCGCCAAAAAATTTTTAAAAATAAAAGAGTAGCCAAAAGAAAAGGATGTTTGATTATGAAGGCAGCGATCAACCTATGAAGTCTGCAGAAAGCCGGTGTGAAACCCATTTTTTTAATACCAGGATTGATTCTGTGATCAGTAGCATGGAATCGAGATTTATGTCTTTAAGTCAACATTTTGAAGATTTTGGTTTTCTATATGACTTAAACCAGTTAAACGAATTCCAAAGGAGCAACTACTGAAAAACTGTCAGGATTTACACACTGTTCTGCAAGTAGGTGAGAGCAGTGACTTCCAGCCTTATGAGTTGTATAAGGAGTTACAAAATATGATTCCAAATTAACCAACTCTATTAAAGACGTGAAACGTCTGCTACAATATATTATATATTTGAAAGAAATTTATGCAAATGCTTACATTGTCATTAGGATATTGTTAACAATACCTGTAAGTACTGCTTCCACTGAAAGGAGCTTTTCAAATTGAAACTAATTAAAAATATTTAAGAAATACTATGGGTCAAGAAAGACTCTCGGGTTTGGCAGTTTTATCTATTGAAGCAGATATAGCATCTAAGATAAGTTACAAACCAATCATTGAGGAGTTCAGTAAGACCAAAAGTAGAAAATTTTTGTTTCTATAATTTTTTCATACAAATTTTTTTTAAAATTTTTTTATTGTTTCAAAAAGTTATATGTATGTAAAAATGTATGTTTGTTTCTGAACGAATAAAAACCGTCTCATTTCAAGTGATTTTTTATTTTGAATTCCCTTTTTGTTGCACCATGAAAGGGCCTCGCAAAATGTACCTCGCCCACATAAATTTTTTGTCTTGCGCCGCCACTGCCTCAAAATATCACATATGGAGTAAGTATATATTTTTGTAATATTTTTAGAGTCTGACATATTTTTTATATATTTGCGTATACTTAAATTCGAACTTTTTACAGATTTCAGCAAAACGATGCCGAGAAAATACAAAAGAAAAGGAGCGCGACCTCGAGCATTTCACTGGACTACGGAAAGCCTTCAGGCAGCGTTCAATGAAATGGACAAAAACACAAAAACTATTGAAAAGATGTGGAAAATTAAAAACACTATCAGGCTGAACTTCAATTAAATTGGATAAAATAATGATTTTTATTTATTTTTATTTTTAGTTTAATATAAAAATGTATGTGCAATGTGCATGCTGACACTTAAAATGAATTAAAAAAAATTTTTTTGTTGAATAAACGCTTGTAAAATTTAATTTAATAAAAAATATAACATTTTAACCCTTAAGAGTTTATTGTTTGGTTAAGCAAAAGCTTTAATTTAACTATGACCATTAGTATGATATTAGAATCATCTTCTAATGATAACAATAAAAAGATTAAAAAAACACAAAATATTTTATTTATTATGGTTTTGCAGTAGGAGTAGAACTACCTTGCATTTGCTTTGGTTTTTTCGCTTACATGGTATAAAGGGCATCTATCCTGAATTGTAGGCATCTATACCTCTCAATATTTTCAAGGTGGGCAACTATTCATACAGGTAGGCATCTATCCCCAATAAAAAGGTTTCAGAAAAGCTAATTTTTTCAAAACCTATTTATGAAAGGATAAAAAAAAATAATAATAATAATTCAAGTATCGCAACCCATTCAGGTTTCCAGCGCAATATATAGCTTCTGCAAGCCCATTGTCACCTCACCTATCTGTGGCGAATCCTGTTTCATTAACAGCCGAGGCTCTGGCGACCCCGCACTCCTCATGGATCTAGGGGTGGGAGGGCGTTATGGCCAAGAAGGTTGCATGTGGTATAACAAATCGTTCCCGTGATGGTCGGGCTTAGTACCGGAACGTACCGGATCTGCATCCGGTAAAGGACCATCAACATCGATAACACTCCCCAAGGCCTTCGGGGAGTGTCCTTATCACTACAACAACAACAACAACATCGGAGGAGGCCATTGTTTATTTGCGCATTTGCGAAGATATTTTGCAAACAAACGCTCATGCGCAGAATATTTTCATGGTTTAATGTTATACATTTATTTTGTTTAAATTTTCCTTAGACTCGAAAAATAAAGTATTATTTATATAGCATATTTACGAATTACTTTTCGTGTGTTAACAAACATGCGTGCATACGCCCCTATCTCATTGATTTTTCATCAATAACTGAACCACTACCAATAAGATGATTTTAGTTTTACTCACACAGCCAGAGTCTTCATTTTGGGATAGTTAAGACATTTTTTGGTTTAAAGGAACCTCGCGATATCGAATCACTATACATGGGATACATCTCTCACACAACCGATTTTTCCGATAAGAATTTATTTGTCACATCATCCTCATTTTATACTTTCAAATGAATAAGAATATTCACAGTTGTCAACAAAACATAAAATCACTTAGAAACTTCAAATGTTCAGGATACTTTCGTATAAGCATGCATTTTTTCGAAAAAATCGTTGGAGTCGGTCGTATATATAATATACTAGCAGAGTACCCGACTTCGTTCGGATGTAGAGAGAAGTAATGATACATACATGACCACATTTCAAGAAAACTCCTTTATGCGTAGGTAATATTTGCTTTTTTTAATTTATTTTAACTAACGACTTTATAAACTATGTTTTAGTTTTATAGTGTGCTGTGTATACTAACAAAGTGGAACTTTCGACTTGTGAACATCCAAAATATAACTACCCTTGAATAAAGCAAGGTTCTTCGAGATGAGCCCCACTACTTTGAAAGTGCTGCCGGCGAGTTTAAAATCTCTGTGGGATAGTTAAGATATTTTTCGCTTAGGCACGCATCTATGGATTTGTATATCAGCACTGCACGTTTATCTGTTGCAATAAATCAAAGTTTATACTGTTTACCGTAAAATTTTTAGGAGCCAAGATAGTCCTCTCACACAACCAGTCAGTATTTGTATAGTTATCTTTTAAGTTGTCAAAAATTTCAGCTTTCAGTTCCTCAACACTTTTAACATTGGTAGCTAAGGCGCCAAGATCAACATCACTTTCATTGCCAGTTTGTAGCTCACCATTTAAGTAAATCGGATACAAATTTATCCCACGATTGATCTCCAAATAGATGTGCTCTCATGTGCACAAATCATGAACTGTGTGAAGCTTTGTAATAAATGAGACAATTTTCAACAAACTTTACTTCGCACGCCTGTGTAACTCTTGGGATTATAGGCAAGGTTTGCTAAAGTGTCCAGCCAAAACAATTGTTTTACCAGCCATTATTTTTGTGTTGCAGCAGATATATTGCATTGTTCTTTCCAATGCTTCTAATGTACCTCTAATTATAACTTACAAAATCTATTTTTTTTTATTTGTGTTACGCTATTCATGTTTTTTACGTTTTTCGCGTAGTTAGTTGATTATTTAGTTTTTAATTACTTTTGTATCTAGTCTGTGAGATTATTTCTGATCATAGACTGAATAAATTAAACATGAACATAATCATATATGTAATACTCGTATATTGCTACAAAAGGCTAGGTACATTCCCAAACATCAGAGTGCCGATATATTGCTGTTTAAACGTTTTTGTTTTTGTATTCAATAATCAGATGTACCCAAATTTAAATTTTTTCTTGCCACACCTATGCTGCTACAATCACAAAAATTTATAGGCTGTCTTGTTTGGATTTCGAATTCAAAACACATTGCGAGCATTTTCTATTAGCAATATAGGAGTATTACATATATGGCTTTAGCGTTATAGTATGGCACCATTAATCGATTACATTGATTCCATAAGGTTGGTTCGATCAGCTGTTTTATATGGTTATGGATAAGTCACCATTAATTGGCCCTTTAGTCGTATGAATAATATCCTGCAGTTTCACGTTGTATGCCATACAATGTATGACTTGAAAATAAGTGCAACGCAATTTATACATGCCTACATTCGTATATACATATGTACTTCAACAAACAGATAGTAGATACATACAGTGTTTTTGTATGTATGTCTTGTTTCAGTGATATGACCCTTTTGGTTCAAAAGATATAACTCATCACCGTACTCAAATATCACGCCTACTGACATTACTTACTTACTTACTTAATTGGCGCTTAACCGTCTAAACGGTTATGGCCGTCCAACAAGGCGCGCCAGTCGCTCCTTCGCTCCGCCAACCGGCGCCAATTGGTCACACCAAGGGAGTTTAAATCGTTTTCCACCTGGTCCTTCCAACGGAGTGGGGGCCGCCCTCTACCTCTGCTTCCATAGGCGGGTTCCGATAGAAACACTTTCTTGGCCGGAGCATCATCTTTCATTCGCATAACATGGCCTAGCCAGCGCAGCCGCTGCGTTTTAATTCGCTGGACTATGTTGATGTCTGCGTATAGCTCGTACAGCTCATCATTAAATCTTCTTCGGTACTCGCCATCGCCAACGCGTAGAGGTCCATAAATCTTTCGAAGAACTTTTCTCTCGAACACTCCCAAAGCCGCTTCATCTGCTGTTGTCATGGTGCATGCTTCTGCCCCATATAGCAGGACGGGTACGATAAGTGACTTGTAGAGTATGATTTTCGTTCGCCGAGAGAGGACTTTACTTTTCAATTGCCTACCTAGTCCAAAGTAGCATTTATTGGCAAGATTGATTCTTCGCTGGATTTCAGTGCTGATGTTGTTGCTAGTGTTGATGCTGGTTCCCAAATAAACGAAGTCTTTACTATTTCGAAATTATGGCTGCCAACAGTAGCGTGGTTGCCAAGGCGCATATGCGCTGACTCTTTGCTCGATGACAGCAGGTACTTCGTTTTGTCCTCATTCACCATCAAACCCATCTTTACCGCTTCTTTTTCCAGCTTGGAGTAAGCAGAACTAACAGCGCGGGTGTTTAGGCCGATGATATCAATGTCATCAGCATATGCCAGTAATTGCACGCTTTTATAGTATATTGTTCCAGTGCGGTTAAGTTCTGCAGCTAGTATAATTTTCTCCAGCATCAAATTAAAGAAATCGCACGATAGGGGGTCACCCTGTCTGAAACCTCGTTTAGTTTCGAACGGCTCGGAGAGGTCCTTCCAATTCTGACTGAGCTGATGGTGTTGCTCAACGTCATTTTGCACAGCCGTATAAGTTTTGCGGGGAAACCAAATTCAGACATAGCGGCATATAGGCAGCTCCTTTTCGTGCTGTCGAAGGCGGCTTTAAAGTCGACGAAGAGGTGATGTGTGTCGATTCTCTTTTCACGGGTTTTTTCCAAGATTTGGCGCATTGTGAAAATCTGGTCGATGGTAGATTTACCAGGTCTGAAGCCGCACTGATAAGGTCCAATCAGCCGGTTCACGGTGGGCTTCAATCTTTCGCACAATACACTTGAAAGGACCTTATATGCGATATTAAGAAGGCTGATTCCACGATAGTTGGTGCATTTTGCAGTATCCCCCTTCTTGTGGACTGGGCAAAGAACACTTAGATTCCAACCGTCGGGCATGCTTTCGTCCGCCCATATTTTGCTAAGAAGCTGCTGCATGCGCCTTACCAACTCCTCGCCGCCGAACTTGAATAGCTCCGCAGGCAATCCATCAGCGCCCACGGCCTTGTTGTTTTTCAATCTGGTTATTGCTATTCTAACTTCGTCATAATCGGGGGACTTATATTCCATCATCATCGATTGCGGGATCGGGTTATTCATCTCTGCGCGGTGAATTGCTGCCTCCATTTAGGAGAGCAGAGAAGTGCTCCCTCCATAATCTAAGCACTCTCTGGACATCAGTTACAAGGTCGCCGTTTTCATTCCTACAGGAGTTTGCCCCGGTCTTAAAACCTTCCGTCTGTCGCCGTATTTTTTGGTAGAATTTTCGGGCGTTATTCCTGGTGGCTAGCAGCTCAAGCTCCTCGCACTCACGCCTTTCTGCTTCTGCTTTTTCTTCCTGAAAAGGCGTCTCGCTTCCCTTTTCAACTCACGATAGCCTACTGACATTACTCCTCCTACTATCGGTAACACGCCCACTGGGCTAGTCACTGCTACTAGCGGTGCCACGTCCACTTTTCCAAGCATATCTCCATTTGCCCTGTTTAGGCCCGTTGCACCACTCATCAATATATGTCAAAAGGATGAAGCTTTCGGAAATTTAATAGATTTCTCGTTTTGATGTAAGAAGAACTAATTTATATATTATATTCTAGTTTCTTTTTAGTGAAAAAAATCTGATCAAAAACAAGTCCAACGATATAAGAAAAACTGCGGCGCTTCTTTTCTTATATTCTGGCTTTCCTCCAATGCGAGATCTGGTTAAACTATTTAGACTTAAAGTAAAATTATCCTTCGAAGTTTTTTTTTGTTGTGCTGATCTCAGTTCATTAAACATTTTGGTTACGGTACACACTTGATTAAATGCTCACTAAGTCAAATAACATCGGTTGATGTTATGGTAATTTGAAATTGTTCGGTTTGGGTTCGGTGAAAATTTTTAGTTCGGTCAAACACTAAATCCCGCGCAGTTATTTATAACATCACCCACATGACAATAAATATACACTAAAATTTGCCATCATTATTTGCCGATCACTCTTCAATGATTTCGAAGTATTAAACGCTTGTTGTTGGCAGTTTGCCAAAGTTAAATGAGTACATTAAAATTTTAAGCTTAAATTTTAGGCATACTGCCGTCGTTATAAAAATGTGAGTATCTACATTTTTTGGAAAATTTGGTATTTTTATAGGTATGCGAACTCGTCTAGAAAATTCTAATTTATTTCCTGATATTTTCCACAAATCCTAGTAAAAAATATGTGTATATACAAAATAACAGCCGCGTCTAAACTTTTTGTAGGAAATCAGGTGAAATTACATCATGTTTTCTTATTAAAAAAATCTACGCAGATACGGCTTTTTCAAAAGTACTTTCTTTTTAAAAAAAGGTTGTGTCTACAAAAACCCACATACAAAATTGTAGATACTAGCCCTGAATAGGTTTTGTAATAAAAAAGGAGAGCAGTATATACAGTTTCGCGTATAAGGATTCAAGATCCAGACTTCTAGATATTCGATTAAACTCTTCAAGTTTTCTAATGAGATAAAAGAAAGATAATTAGATCTCCGAACTTCAATGTAAAATTTATTATAAGAGCGGCGAGTTTCGTTAGGAATATTGAAACATTTGTCTAAGAAGAGCTGGGATGTCAATTACAACAGTGATAATGTCGAAGATAACCATAAAATTTTCAGAGCCTCTGACTTCAACTGGCAAAATGTTGATAAACATGCACCTAGCAGTATAGGGAGGCAGGGCGTTATCAAAATAGAGAGGTTGAAAATCAAATCGAATGAATTTGCGTTGAACGCTTTCAATTCTTGCCGATCGTGTGGAGTAAATTTTGATTCCAAATGACAGATCCATACTCTAACTTAGATTGCACTAAAGAACTATACAAAATTTTCCTAGTGAATACGAATTTAAAGTCCTTCGCGTACCGCCGAAATAAAGATAAATTAGCATAAGCCTTCGATATTATATAGATAACATGGTTAAAAAAAGTGAATGAGAAGTCCAAAATTATATCGAGATCACGATATTCGTTAACCGAGGCAAGAGCTATACTTGAGATATAGTACGTGCCGAAAGAGCACTCATGGATCTAGAAAATGTCATATAGCAAAATTTACTAATATTTAGTCGCAGATTATTATAGATATCCCAGTGAACAAAGTAATTGAAATTATCCTGCAAGAGCAGTGCATCTGATGCTCATGTTATCCTTCTATACAGTTTTAAGCCATCTGCGTAAAGTAAAAATTTTGAATGCTTCAGATATAAAGCAACGTCATTGATGAAGAATAAAATTAGACTTATGCAAAGGTAACTTTAATCGGATAACGTTGGGGCATAATGGTGTAAAGGGTCGATATACACTTTAAACTCCGAGTCGATCTGTCTGTCCGTCCGACGTTAACGTTACTGATAATATCTGTCTTGCGAACTAACACTTCGAATGGAACCCAAGCACTTTACCCACTATTACAAGGCGATGTTCAAAATATTGCTCAACATAAACACTACATCCAAAAAACTAATATTTTTATAAAAATAATTTTCATCCGAATAGCAAACCTCTGGCTTATTAGCTAAATTAAACTGAGCTTAGAATAAAAACTGTTCTGAATGGGATACTACATATTATAAGGAATTTACAATATAGCTGCCAAACCATTTTTTTGCTTTCCTGAAAAACTGGGTTTTTATTGATGGAGGCTATTGAATATAAGCCGACGATATGCTCAAAAGTACAGATGCAAACACTAAGCCGTTCGTTATGTACACCTTTTTTGCAAATATTAGGTTTGTCGGGCGGAATATAATAAATTATGTTCTTAAAGTAAGCTGTGCAAAATTTCAGCAGAATTGGACACATCTTAGAATTGCATTTGAAAATTTTTAAAACCATATGCATTTGGGGTGCAACAGTTTATATAAAATATTTAATTTGTTTATCATTTATAACATGAAACAACTCACTGAACTAGATTATGAAAGTAAGAATCAGTAAAATTGTATTGAAAAAAACAATAAAACGCCATTTTCGTACTACTCAAAAAATCTCCAGTTTTTTTTATATGGAACAGCGAAAACGATTGTCACCCAATTAAAGATCTTATTTCCCTTTAACATCCCGACATATAAGGTTTTTTAATCATACCAACAGCTTATGAAATTTTTAGAGTTATGCGAGAAATAGAGTACAATTCAGAATGGCTTATTGATAAGTTGCAAAATACATGAATAGAAAGCAATTATTTGGTGTTAATTTGGGTGAGGTAGCAAAGCACATCACATTGATGTCAACCATTTTCAACTCGGGTCAGAAATAGCAAAGTTATAGCGAATTTAGTAAATTTATATGCATGGCTTCACTTGGTGTATCGATGTGTACAGCGTATTTAATCGGAAATTTTATTTCAAAACCCTTCAACTTTTGTTCTATACAAATTTCATACGAATACTCGTGCGGGTTTTATCTATCAAGTTTTCGATTGATCTTTTGTACAGTATCGATATACTCAAAGTAGCTTTAACATTTTACCAAATCGCTATAACTCTGTCATTTTTAAGCCGATTGATTGATTATTTGAACAAATATGATCTGGAATTGATTAACCTTTAATATTAAATGAAAATTTAGGCAAAATACTTACTACAAATTGAGGTATTTTGCAAAATAATACTATACGAATCTAAGCTATTGTCTTATGGAAAAACATTATATGGCGGGATGTTAGGCCTAGAGAATATTTTTAATGGGGTGTAAATCGCTTAGGTAAGGTTGAACTGGCAGGTCAATAAAAACCTCACATAGACTGAATGTGTCCATAGATATAGAGAATAAGTCCGTATAGAATAAGTCCGTCCTCTTGGCAAATACTAGAAGTTTTCTAGGACCTAGTTTAACTGCTGTCTCGAGATCTGACAGCTCTGACGCCCCTTATAGCTGTAGCTTTGACCTGGCGAGCGCAGGACACGTACACTGAACGTGCTAAACCGTTTCTTCCTGCAGCTCGCACTTCTTACACCTGCTGTTAATGACGAGGCCTAACTTTTACGCATATGTCGCCAGAAGACAGTATCCAATTAGTATGCTCATCGTGAGCCTTACGTCTTCTCTCTTCAGAGATATGAGCCGCTTTTGTGCAAGCCTCTCTTGCTTGATGAATCACATGCAGCTCCTGTCTCCTTTTCATCACTCTCAAAAGGATTGGGACGTCTATCATCGATTCAGCGAGTGTTGCCTCATCGGCCTTTTCGTTACCTTATATCCCTCTATGACAGGGACCCAGTATAGATGTAAGGTGAGCGAAGTTTTTCCGATGCTTCTTTGCATTCCAGAACACTTCTTGATGGTGTAATGTGTGAAATTATTGGCTTAATTACCGCCTGACTATCAATATACATAGATATTAATGCGACTGCAGCTTAAGCACGCTTCCTCCAGAATTTCTGCTGCTTTCTTCATGGCTATAATTTCCGCCTGAAAGTCGCAGCAGTAATCTGGATATACTTATTTCTGTAGGATATACGTATTTCTGGATCGACACAGTAAACAGCAGACCCGACCCCTTTCGTTAACTTGGAGCTATTGGTATACACGTGAATAGTATGTTCTGTCATTTCCCCACCGCGGCATCAACCCACCGGCTCAATTGTGGCCCCAGAACTCTTTCCGGGATCATGCAGGGATTCATATATTCCGGTTGCCCGATATTAGATGGAGCTATACTCCTATGGCCATACGGCCGACATTGAAGCTGCCACGGGGCCTTAATGCGATATTTTTGGCCAGTAGGTCTGCAGGCGGGATGTGTAGAATGGCATACAATGCTGCTGTCGGGGTAATTTTTAGGGCTTCCGTATTAGCATAATCATTGATAATCTGTATAACCCCTCTAGTTTTTTGGTGTTTTGCACAGCTTATTTCTAGATCATAATTTATTAATAATTTCCATATAGTTTTCCAATTAAGATATATGGGCGATTCTCCGCGAGCTCTCAGTTTTACTAACCCAAAATTTTGGAAAAAAATATTCAATTTTCAAATATTTTCAATAATTTTTCTATGAGTTTTTATAGCTAAAAAACATTCCCAAAGTGGACGATCTACAGCTATTAATTTCTGTTCTTTATACTTAAACCTGTCACGGTTGTGACATTTTGACAATAATTTGCTCATGAAAAAAAGCTAGTATAACTCGCAAGGTTTGCCGTAAAATATTAAGGTTATGTTAGCAAACTTTTAAGAAAAATGGTACAATAGACGATACTTAACTTCAAACTACAAAGATACAAGTGCCGCGGTTGTGACTCGATTTTTTGATACGTACCGTTTTTCAAGTTCTTCAGTGTTTAACGATGGATATTAGTTATTTTAAAACTGCGAACATTAACATGGAAATATGCGGGGACACTTGCTGATCAAAATTCACACTCACATGTCACAAACCAGTGTGGAATAAAGCAGTACCAACCTAACGATTTGAATAACATTTTTTACTCAAAAAGTCATGGACACTTCAAAATCAAATTACAAAGCGAAAACAGAAATGTTATCACTAAAACAACATTTAATATTGCAGATTAAGTCAAGTATTGAATATAATGACAGTTTATTACTCGCGTAATTAAAGATTAAAAAAAGGACGTGTGGCACTCGGGGACTGCCGCGGTAAAGCAATTGCATATTATCAACTTATGCAATTATAATATCTATGTAACATTTTGTTTTCATTGATATTAATTCAAGTTTTGTCTTTGATATTAATTCAAGTTAACCTTTTTAAGCCTGGTGACCGATAAGAAAACAAATTTTTTACTTTTATTGAATAAATGAGAAGTTCATATTTAACTTTCACTTTAACTTTAATTTTAACTTTAACTTTAACTTTAACTTTTAACTTTAACTTCAACTTTAACTTTAACTTTAACTTTAACTTCCACTTTAACTTTAACTTTCGCTTTAACTTTAACATTCACTTTAACTTTAACTTTATGATCCGGGGTGGGCGTAAGCTTAGCACCTGCTAACAACCAACCTAATATAAACGCACGCAAGTCATTTTCTGTCAAAAATGTCTCATGCACATACAACTTGTATGAGAGCAACTCAAATTGAATTTGCTGCGTGAAAACCTAACTCGATTTCCAATTTTTGTTCTGCGTGACATTTAGATTTGACGTTTGCACACATGCTTTACATTGTCGCAACGCATGCTTATTTGGGTTAGGGCAAAAACGCCGGTTGTTTGCGTGCGCTAAAAAACGCAGTGCGGTTTTATTAGGTTGGCTTGTAAGCGACCATATTTGTATACGATAAGCGGCAGCACAATGGCTACTTCGTAAAAATCAACGACAGCTCTTTTAGTTTGATTTCGATGGTCGTACGGTAAGGAAGTGTCGCACGCGCGCTTAAAACAGAGTACCAAAGAGTGCTTGTGACACGTGTTCACCGTTCAAGCATTGAAATCAAGCTAAATAAATAATTGATTTTGCTTTCGTGCTCGCTACGCGTTCGTGTTTACTAACACATTCTCAATTTGGTAACCGTGTAAATGTAGTGGTGCCCACCGCTGTTTATGATAGAGGTCCAATTTTATGTATTTGGCCTGTTGCTAACACCGAACCTTTTCGAGCCTTTTCGGATATTTTTTGACATATATATGTTACGGTTTTTTTGATTTAAGCTGGAGACATTGGTGCTTTATCGGTAACCGTATCGGTAACCTTTTAACAGCTGATTCGACCAACCTTATGAGAATCAATGCAATCGATTATTGGTGCCGCTAAAGTCGTAACCGTATCGTAGCCAACCAATTGGGTTTTGGTTTACCGTCGTAACGATAAACAGCTGATTACGTTAGGGATACGGATACAGCGATACGACATACGGCACCAATGACTCCAGCTTTAGTCGCCAAGCCTGCGATAAAATCTATGCAATAGCTTAAAAGTTACCACCTAAAATGTTATGAAAAATGTGGTTGTGGACATGCAACGGTTGTGACATTTGTAGGGTATTATGAACTATAACTTCATAAAACTGATGACCAGTCAATAAAATTCAAAATGAAACTTTAAAATAAACACAATTTTAACTCAATTACATAAATTAATTCATAGAAAATGCTTTAATATATTTCAAATTTCGAAGACACAAAACTGTAAGCTCGGGGAGAATCAGCAATATAGAAGAATCGATTGGTATAAAGTTTATATTTGGATAGATATAATTCCGGATTTAATTTTATTATCCGGATTTAATAATTTCGTACGCCATCAAAAAATAATAATTTTCAAAAGGACCTTTATTATGAAAGGAATAATAGATTGAGTACCTGTTTTAAACTTAACTGAATAAGAAATCTTAAGGTGCGTCCACACCAGTAACAAAACGTGTTACAAACAGTTATATAACCAATGTTATGTAACTTGTTAGAAATTGAACTGAAAAATGTTGTATAACACGATTTTGTGTAACTTTTTTTCTGTTTTTATAGCAGGTTACATGTTACCAAGAGATTGTCGGGAAAGATCAAAGGAATTAGATAACTTGGTTGTATAACAAGTTCAAGTTGTTTTATTTCGTTACCGGTGTGGACGTACCTTTATACTTGAAACGCTTTCAAGGAGGCAGGTGAGACGTAGAAGATATCACAAGTTTTAAAACAAAACAAAAAGGTTTTCTGTCTCTTTTAGTTTTATTTGTTAAGACTATGTATTGCAAGTCATTGGATGCTTTCAATATGCTTTGTAATACATACTTACTCCTCTGGAGCTATGATATATTTTGTGATGGATACTGGCGGATCAAACAATTTGTCTCTTCTTTTGCAATTGCTGGTGTAGACTTTTCTACTTTAATATTTGATTTAGGGCCTCATTCTGTATTGCGAACGATAGCTCTGACTAGCGATTCGCCTCCAAAATCTCTATCATTTCCGTTCAGCCTTTACGTTTCTTACTTCATGTCAAACAGGAAGGCAAAATCAGGTGTCAAATGATATGTTGCCATCGTTTAACATAGAGCATATATACTAGCGATTTGTGACTGAGGCGTAATAGAGAATGAGGCCCTTAATTAATTTAAAATTCGAACCAAAATATTTTCTTCATATTTGAATGTACTTAGTATAAGCAAGTTTTAGATATACATAGATTAAGAAATTTGGCCGTGTTTGTACTAGTTTTGAAAATAGCTATTTTTTTCTTGCACTGCTGATGGTTTAGCTCGACTAAAATTATTATTATTATTGATTGGTCCTTAACAAAAATTAAGACCAGGGATAAAAACTATTATTCCTTTTATAATATAATTCCTTTTTTGGGCTTTTAATATATTTGGATCAAGATAAAAATTATTTTCCGATTTTTATTACCTGAGTTCGATAGAACTAGTTAAACTCGGACTTTTAAAAATAGAAGTCCGGAAATAAAAGTTAAATCCGTACTTTCATTTTTTAACGCCAAAATAAAAGTCCGGCTTGATAACAAAGAAACGGCTTATCCGAAATAAAAAGATTTGTTTAATTCGGATAGGCCGTTTCTTTGTTATCAAGCCGGACTGTTATTTTGGCTTTATTTTTAAAAGTCCGAGTTTAACTAGTTCTATCGGACTCAAAAAATAAAAATACAGATATGTGGACTTTTATGGAAAAAGTTCGAAAAATGAAAAGAATGCATGATTCGACATGATATTGCTATAGGGATACCTGAGAACTTAAACATTTTCACCTAGGGCAATTTTTTGACCCGAAAAAAAAATAATTATTTTCCGTCCCTGATTAAGACAAAATAGATTTAAGCAAAAATTCGTTCGAAAGGAAAAAATATATCGACTGCTGAGTTGAATATCGCCTGCCGCTTCGAAAAACGCTCTATCTCAGAAAGCTTTTGAATAACGCCCTATTTCAAAACGCCTTATCTCAGAATTCGATTGAGGAACCCCATATTTCAGAATTTGTTTTATAAAACGCCGTATCTGAGCTCCAGCTCAATAGTAATTCTGAGCGTAATTCAAACGTTTTCTGAGATAGGTCGTTTTCGAACAACAAACAAATTAAAATTGTGGTTAATTCCTTATCTCGACTGGTGTTCTCTCCCTTTTGAAAACTAAAAAATGGCGTAGAAGCTTTCATGTGGTCATACTAAACCGGAACGTATTGAATCTGCATCCGGCATAGGACCATCAACATCGATAACACTCCACAAAACCAGGGCCGCCGAGAGAAAATCCGGGCCCGGGGGCAAAAAAAACAAGGGCCCCCATACTAAAATGAACAAATTCTCAAAATCAAAATTACCATCTTTTACATATTTATATGCATTTGTATATATACACAAGGAAAGCTAGACGTCGAAAAGCTTCAATCACAACAGACTGCCAATGATTTCGCAACTCGACTCTCACACCTGCTCTCTGAGGGCACAACTCATCCTGAAGGAATACAGGAGCAGTGGGAGCATATCTCCAAAGCACTTCATACTGCCGCCGAGGAAAAAATTGGTTACCGGCGGCCACGAAAAAACAACTGGTATGATGAAGAATGCCGCGTTGCAACCGAAAGAAAAGACGCTGCCTACAGGGCTACGTTAAAAGCGAGCGCGACAAGAGGAGTGTGTGAACGCTATCGTGAGTTGAAAAGGGAAGCGAGACGCCTTTTCAGGAAGAAAAAAGCAGAAGCAGAAAGGCGTGAGTGCGAGGAGCTTGAGCTGCTAGCCACCAGGAATAACGCCCGAAAATTCTACCAAAAAATACGGCGACAGACGGAAGGTTTTAAGACCGGGGCAAACTCCTGTAGGAATGAAAACGGCGACCTTGTAACTGATGTCCAGAGAGTGCTTAGATTATGGAGGGAACACTTCTCTGCTCTCCTAAATGGAGGCAGCAATTCACCGCGCAGAGATGAAGAACCCGATCCCGCAATCGATGATGATGGAATATATGTCCCCCCGCCCGATTATGACGAAGTTAGAATAGCAATAACCAGATTGAAAAACAACAAGGCCGTGGGCGCTGATGGATTGCCTGCGGAGCTATTCAAGTTCGGCGGCGAGGAGTTGGTAAGGCGCATGCAGCAGCTTCTTAGCAAAATATGGGCGGACGAAAGCATGCCCGACGGTTGGAATCTAAGTGTTCTTTGCCCAGTCCACAAGAAGGGGGATACTGCAAAATGCACCAACTATCGTGGAATCAGCCTTCTTAATATCGCATATAAGGTCCTTTCAAGTGTATTGTGCGAAGATTGAAGCCCACCGTGAACCGGCTGATTGGACCTTATCAGTGCGGCTTCAGACCTGGTAAATCTACCATCGACCAGATTTTCACAATGCGCCAAATCTTGGAAAAAACCCGTGAAAAGAGAATCGACACACATCACCTCTTCGTCGACTTTAAAGCCGCCTTCGACAGCACGAAAAGGAGCTGCCTATATGCCGCTATGTCTGAATTTGGTTTCCCCGCAAAACTTATACGGCTGTGCAAATGACGTTGAGCAACACCATCAGCTCAGTCAGAATTGGGAAGGACCTCTCCGAGCCGTTCGAAACTAAACGAGGTTTCAGACAGGGTGACCCCCTATCGTGCGATTTCTTTAATTTGATGCTGGAGAAAATTATACTAGCTGCAGAACTTAACCGCACTGGAACAATATACTATAAAAGCGTGCAATTACTGGCATATGCTGATGACATTGATATCATCGGCCTAAACACCCGCGCTGTTAGTTCTGCTTACTCCAAGCTGGAAAAAGAAGCGGTAAAGATGGGTTTGATGGTGAATGAGGACAAAACGAAGTACCTGCTGTCATTGAGCAAAGAGTCAGCGCATATGCGCCTTGGCAACCACGCTACTGTTGGCAGCCATAATTTCGAAATAGTAAAAGACTTCGCGGGTTCGAATCGAGCTCAAGCCTAACAATAATTTTTTATCATTATTATTGTATGATAAATTTTTTCTTAATTAATTTTCTTCTATTCTAATTTAAAAATTTTTTCAATTAGAGAAAACTTTATCATAACAATAATAATGATAAAACATTATTGTTAGGCCTTGAGCTCGATTCGAACCCGCGATCTTAAAATCAGTAGGCCGATATAACAACAAAAATTGTAAAAGACTTCGTTACTTTGGGAACCAGCATCAACATTAGCACAACATCAGCACTGAAATCCAGCGAAGAATGAATCTTGCCAATAAATGCTACTTTGGACTAGGTAGGCAATTGAAAAGTAAAGTCCTCTCTCGACGAACGAAAATCATACTCTACAAGTCACTTATCGTACCGTCCTGCTATATGGGGCAGAAGCATGGACCATACAACAGCAGATGAAGCGGCTTTGGGAGTGTTCGAGAGAAAAGTTCTTCGAAAGATTTATGGACCTCTACGCGTTGGCGATGGCGAGTACCGAAGAAGATTTAATGGATGAGCTGTACGAGCTATACGCAGACATCAACATAGTCCAGCGAATTAAAACGCAGCGGCTGCGCTGGCTAGGCCATGTTATGCGAATGAAGATGATGCTCCGGCCAAGAAAGTGTTTCTATCGAACCCGCCTATGGAAGCAGAGGTAGAGGGCGGCCCCCACTCCGTTGGAAGGACCAGGTGGAAACGATTTAAACTCCCTTGGTGTGACCAATTGGCCCGGTTGCGGAGCGAAGGAGCGACTGGCGCGCCTGTTGGACGGCCATAACCGTTTAGACGTTTAAGTCGCCAATTAAGTAAGTAAGTAAGTATATACATGTATATTTAAGCATATATATACTTATGGGCGGGTCTGATTTAAAAATCTGCTCATTGCTCTGTGAAAATCGTATTCTAGGTATCAAAATACGAAACTTGCCGAAGGTAACATACCTC
>JARSSU010029264.1:0-68314 GCA_029619165.1 Eurosta solidaginis | reverse complement strand
TTTTCCCTTATTTGACAAAGGATGAAGGAAAATCGTTCCAAAAACGTCACCCTGGTCTACAATTTGGTCGATATTTCCCAAGACGTATGTGATATGGAATTAAACAATACTTATAAACCCTACGAACCAACACAGCTATAATTATACTCAGATGAGCAGAGCTCACAGAGTATAATAATTTTGTTCGCATAACGGTATTCCGTAACGGTATAAACTCATCGAGAAAAATGTAATACTTCAGGTTACACGAGCTTAGCCTTCCTTACTTTTTTCATATAGAAAACAGTTTTTCCAACTTTGCTTTCTGGCACGAAAAACTTCGCAGTGAACATGCGTCTACCTGCAGCTGCCTCAATATACGCGAAAGTTAATCGTGTCGAATATATATATTTTCGTTATTCTGCTTTACTCTCCAGGAAGTGAGTTTTACGTAAGAGCTTACGTATCTCTTCCGGCTGTTTGTGTAGCTTCCATGTCCTTTTTCAGAGTACCAATTAGATTTCTGTGATCTCTGGAGTGGTCACTTTTCGAGATGCTTTGCTGTTGGAAGATCATAAACCTCTCACAATTTCTCTCGAAGTAGCCCTCTTAGATCTCTAGAGCTCTTTGTTTAATAATGATCGAACGATTCTGTAACCCTAAAGAAACAGTCCCGAAGGTTAAAGGAGTACATACTAAATATTATATTCACCACGTTTTAATATTTTCAATAATATAAATCCGTTTTGTTCATTTCGCTGATTTTGTTCTAATCTGTGAGTAATAGAAAATTGTTTAATAATCGCACGCGAATACATTTCAAACAGCTGCCATAACAGCTGCAAAAATGATCGGGTATGTTTGACCTCGTCGCAAATTCGCTCTAATGAATAAGCAGCGTGGCCAATATTTATGATCGCATGCATAAATCTACATAGATACGAGCAGATATTTTATATAAGTGCATATTTATATCTATGTAGATATAAATCTAAATATAAACAAGCTCATTGCTTTGCGAACTAAATATACATTTTTGGTATTTTTGCTGGTTATTTAAGATATTTGCATTTCAAAGCGCATGCAAATAATTCATGCAAAAAGTATTGACGTTTTTCTACTGCAACAAAATAAATTAAATTTCATTTTTAGTTAAATATCACTAGCACGCGTAAGCAGCGTATACCTGTTCCTTTTGTGCAACGTTTAAGGGTACAACGGTTTATAGTTCGATGATTTAGAAACTAGTATGAAACATCAGAAATACTAAAGAGAGTTTGTTTTTGTTATTTGTTTATAAAGCATAAACCAAAATTATTTGTTTTTTTTTCGTATTTTTGTTTGCCTTTTTAAATTTTTTTGTTTCTTTTGGTTAGTCGTTTATAATTTACACAATAACACGTATGTACAAATGCATACACATATATATGTACTTGTGTTTTAATTTCTTTAATCGCTTTAATTAGTCGTATCGACTTATATGATAGTTTGTCATCGCTTGCCACCCATAGAGATCACGGCTTTTGATTTGAATGAAATTGTATCACTTGTTGCATGCGATATTGAAAAAAAAATGATAATCACAAGCATTAAATCACAAAAAAAAATGAAAAATGTGATATTTACAGTTAATGCTAAGTAATTAGACGTACAAAGGTTCGAGATTTTAAAAATGAACTACACCATAAAAACTGTAATTTCATGCAGAAAGTTTTGCAACTATTAACATATTAGAAATTAACAATATCAAAGCAAAGTAAATCACTTCTGCAGATCATATCGCATGACTTATTGTCGTGATAACTTACGCTTTATAGATGCGATATGCAGTCACATTTCTAGAAATAGGTTTCATTGTAATTGTACACAGTGCTATTATACCCAGTTTTTATGGCATGCAGGTTTTTTTGAAGATAGAATAAGTGAACCAGAAGTAATATGTAGCACATTGATTTTGTATTCAAAAGCTTACATAGTTCGGACGAAAACGCAGTTGTTGAGAGAGACAGATTCCGAGAAGAGTTTTGGTGGTATTTTGAATTATGCAGGAAACAAGCCTTAAAAAATGTAAGACGCGATAACCGCCGAAGACATTTTAGGCCAGGCTTCTTTCCATTTGGGTTCGTGCTCATTTTTAACTTTTCCTACAAATTGGCGGGACGGGAGCTACATGTTTAATGATGAGTTTTTCACTGGCAAGCTTTTCTTGCAGAAATACTTGTTTCTAATATGTGCTTTTCCCGGGGTCTGAGCCCAGTATCTTCGTGGGATAGGCGGAGCACGCTACCACCACAGCTCGGTGGTCGCCCAAAATATACCATCTCTTCCAAATAAATACATTCTTATACTCAGCTGAGCAGAGCTCACAGAGTATATAACTTTGTTCGCATAACGGTAATCCGTAACGGCATAAACTAATCGAGATGATATAGACTTCTATATATCAAAATGATCTGGGTGAAAAAAGAAATTCATCTAGCCATGTCCGTCCGTCTGCCCTCCGTCTGTAAACAGACTACAACCACGCCCACTTTTTCGATATCGAAAATTACGAAAAATGAAAAAAATGCCATAATTCTATATCAAATACGAAAAAAGGAATGAAACATGGTAATTGGATTGGTTTATTGACGTAAAATATAACTTTAGATAAAACTTTGTAAAATGGGTGTGACACTTACCATATTAAGTAGAAGAAAGTGAAAAGTTCTACAAGGCGAAATCAAAAGCCCTTGGAATCTTGACAGGAATAATGTTCGTGGTATGGCATATATAAATAAATTAGTGGTACCCGACAGAAGATGTTCTGGGTCACCCTGGTCCACATTTTGGTCGATATCTCGAAAAGGTGTCCACCTATAGAACTAAAGCCCACTACGTTTTAAATAATCATTAACACCTTTCATTTGATACACATGTCATACAAACACATTCCAGCGTTACCCTAGGTTCATTTTGCTAAATGGTGATTTTCCCTTATTTTGTCTCCAAAGCTCTCAGCTGAGTACGTAATGTTCGGTTACACCCGAACATAGCCTTCCTTACTTGTTTTAAATAACCATTTTTTTGCGGATTGTGATCGAAAATGCCTAGTCAATCATAAATTCTGCCGTCGCAGTATCCGTGTGTCCGCGGACTTTAAACCACCTCTTTTATAACCGTCACGCACCGTGGGACCACTTTCGCATTACTTCAGGTTTGCATCCGGTATTTTAAATTTTCTTTATAAGTTTTCTATTGATCTTGCGTGCAAATATCGACAGTGATTTAGCCGACTCTTTCCTCGAGCATTGGTGGTTCTGGTACAATAGCAAGCATTTCAGTAAATTATGTTCACCATCGTCCTTGTCTACATCGCCGTAAACGCATTTAGGTTCTTCGGCCTTTTTTATTCTGTGCAGTTAGTTTTGTATCAAGAAAGTATTTCGGTAACATAGTAATGTCATTCACCAAAGTTTTTAGTGCTTCCTAGTTCAAAATATGTTAAAAGTTTCACTATCCATCTTCCAATGCGTGCTTCTTCTGTGTTTCGGCTGCAATGACTGCGTAAATGTCGTCTGCATATCCAACTAAGGATTTGTAAATATCTCGTTTTGATCCATGAATATTCTTAAATTAATCCCAAAAACCACTTCAAAAGGATCTTGAATTTCCCGAAATGAAACGCAAGCCAATTGTGAAATGGTCCTGAGGTGCTCTAGAAATACCGCGTTTAGTCTTGAACGGCTTGGAGAAAACATTCTCAGAACTGATTACATTACTGATCGTCGCTCTCCGCTTTCACAAGTTTTTAAGGAATTGAGGTTATGGTAACACCCTAACACATTGTTATGGCAAGGTTTGACGAATTTTGTTAGCTTAACAGACAGTTGACTTAGAAGCAGCTATAATAAGGTCTCTGGACAGACGTTTTGTTTCAGTAAGACAATAGCTATGACATTTGTTAGAAAAATCGAAATACATTTGTTTAGTTTAGACAACAAAACCAGTCTAATGCACGTTCTCGTTTCTATTGTAAACATATTTTTTCTTTAGCCAATTTCAATTTTAAAGGCAGTCAACGCCTGTGTCAAATCATTCAATGAAATGTCATTTCTTGACAGAGAAAAATGTGCAATATCTCAACTGTTCTTTAAAAAAAATCAAGAAAATTAGTCTTCAGCTATTTATGAAATTTTTTGAAATTCTATACTTCCCAAGTATTTCATTATAATTTATCATTTGGTGCTAAATGAATTTTTTTCTTCTTATCGATGTTAATATGAGCGAATATTGATCGGCTGATCTAACTTTCAAATTTTCTTAAACGTGGGCAATAAGAATAAAATATACTACAAAAATCTGTTCCCAATTTTGTATCAGTGCTTTAAGTTCGGTATATAAGGCCAACTTATCAAGGCTGAAAGGCGATGGGTGCTGCCACTCTTTTCCACAATATGGTGAGTAGTCCTGCTAACTTTTCCAAAATGTTTCCTCACTTTTAATTTTCTGCTACCGTTTTTATTCGGCACCGAATCAACGACTGCCAGTATTTATACCTTGAGACTTCGATATTATTCCGTTAATTTGAAATTGACTTCGAAAACATAGCCTTAAGATTTGGAAAGAGGTTATCTCGGACAATTTAAAAATATTCTTGAATTTACCTTTCCAAAGTTAGCTACTTTAAACAATAGCTAACTTATTTATGACTGAAATATTAAATAATAAAAAAATTTTAAAAATGTAAAGATACACTACGCACAGTTTTGCTATAAACGCAGTGTCAGTGCGATATCGGTAAGAAGTGTGATCGTGTGAGTCGTAAATCAACTGCCCTTCGTTTACTCAGCTACATAAATAAGTTTTAACGAATATATGAATACTCCCCTGACAAACTCAAATAATAATTGCGTATCAGCACACCAAGCGCTGCAAGAATGCGGGTAATACATGCGAATATGCGTAGTGAGCGAAGAGTAAATGATAACAGACCTAATACAAACATTTCTATTTCAAACTGTTTGCCGGGATTGATGTATGCAAATTACCCTGCCATTGCCTTAGACATGAGAGTTGTGTGGTCATGTCATTCTGCTCTAAATTCGCGTAAAAAGAATCTGTTGCTCACAGTAAGAGTGGAAATAAAAGAAACAGCCTCCAAAGCCCAAAAATCGCTTTTAACCACGTGCTAGCCTTCGTACCAAGCTAGAGAAGCAAACCATGTGGCCGTAGACTTCTTCATCTTCTCTAAAGGAACTAAAGTGTCTCAGACTTACATTATGCTGATGGAGACGCGCAGTTGTAATGATGGGTATTAATTAGGCGGTTTATTAATAAGACGTTGCGGTATATGTTGTGGGGAAAGCAATATGTTTGTGTAGTCTTTTAAGCGACTATTGTTAGTGTTACGCAAAATTTTCCGGGTTTCAGCGTTGCCATCCATGCTGACAGCGGTTCTCATATACGGACAGTTATTTAACAGGCAGACATTGGGACTCACAGTTGTGATGACAATTAGCGTTGAACAGTCTGTGCGTTAACGGCCTGTGGCTTCTTGTGTAGGGTGCAGGTGGATAATATAATCACGCTCTACAAGTTGCTCATCATACCTGTCCTGATGTAAGGCCTGAAATCATGGCGGTGTCGAGAGCAGATGAGATGGCTCTTGAGTGTTTCAGAGAAAAGTTTCTCGGAAGACTTGTGGTATTTTCCATAATGCCGACGATGATGAGCTGTATGAGCTCCACGTGACTTTACGAAACGGTCAAAATGCTTAGTCGGTGTAGCGCCAATTTATGATAAATATGAAGAAGGTAACCCCGTCACCGAAAAAGGACACGCAAACATCTCACCTAACGGGACAGGGGGCGGAACTTGGGGGTGGGGAGGGAGGGATGGCCTGAAGGTTTAATGTGGCCATATAAATCGTTCCCGAGTATGGTCGGGCTAGCATCTTAATGGAGCTGTGTTATCGGAGCGTACCGGATCTGTATCCGGCAAAGGCCCATCACATCGATAACACTCCCCAAAGCAGAGCTTATCGCTACAACAGTAAAAACAACTACAAGATAAAGGAGTACTTACATATGAACAACACTCTGCATACGACGAGTAAAATCCTGATCGTTTGTATAAATTGAGATCTGTACTAAATTATCTCATGAACGTTTTCAATCTATTCCTATGCAATCTCGTCTTTCAATAGACGAACAGATATGCTCAACCAAAGCTGGTCATTTTATGAACCAATATCCCCCAACAAACCCAAGTTCTTTGTCCTTTGTAACATATCTGGTTTAGGTACAAGTTTAAAATTTATACTGGTAAAACTCATTGTTTACTACCTGAAGAACCAGATTTGAAGACTCGGCAAGAGATGACGGAAATCGTTCCAATATACCGCGGCTAATATTGTTGTGCGCATGACTCGTGGGGTTCGCCGTTGCAAAATTATATCATTTACATGGATATTATAATACCTCCATACTGTTATTGATTTATTTACGAACCCAAGGTATACCCAGTATTGGGACCGTCAACCGAAATAAGAAAAAAATTGTAAGCTTCCAGAGACAAAAGGATATGATGAAAATGACTCGAGGAGTAGCAGCAGAGTTCTTAAACACAATAAATGGTATACCAATAACATCTATATCATGGAAGGATAATCGGGTAGTTAACCTTGTTTCCACTTCCGTTTGGACGAAACCGGTGTTAAATCCACATATTGGTAGTGGTGTAGATCAGACTATACAGCGTTGTGATAAGGAAGAGAAGAAAGCGATTGCTATCTTGCCCCCAAATGTTTGGAAAGTACAATACGCATATGGGAGATGTGGATCTTATGGATTCCCACCTTGGTCGCTTAAAAATTGTGTTGATAAGACGAAAATTGGTCTTAGAATATTTTATCACCTATTGTATATATGCATAGTAAATGCTTGGCACCTTTTTAAAAGATCAAATCCTAGAAATGCAATGATTCAAAAGGCGTTCCCGTCTGCAAATATGTTACGTGCTGACGAATATGGAAACAAACCAAAGCCGGTCTGGTGTACAGACAACAGCCTGTCGTGCACAAGATGAACGTGGAACAAAATTTACGTTTCGACGGCATCCATCACCATCCCTTAGTTGAAGGTGCAAAAAGCGAGACATGTAATGGTGGCGATAAGAACGTGAACAATCGATCAGTATTCAGATGTGAAAAGTTTAACGTACATCTCTGTTTGATTGATAAACGTAATTGTTTGTTGCTTATCATAAAAAATAAAAAAAAATAATTATACGAAGGATATTTATAAAGCATTTTCACTAATTGACCTTATTTATGTAAATATGTGCACGCATTTTCTTTGATTTGAATACACTGAAATATAATTTGTCTATAAAAAATATTCACTCTTTTTTACTCCCAATGCATAGCGCACCATATAAGGTACAAATAAAAAACACATTTTCAGCTTTTTCCGGAAAACGGCTCATTTATTTTTTTTTATTTTATATGTATATTTATATTATAGTTGTTTTATTTAGTTTTAAAACTGGGTCTCCATATTAAGAGCTGACCTAATGCATTTAAGGGTTAAGTAGTTTCTACACACATTCAGATATTCACTAGGCAAGTGACGAAGCCTCGTGCAACCGTAGCCAGCTAGTATAACATAATTTTTGGAACAATTTTTTGCTTACAATCTAAAGCCCAATCATAAAATATGTGCATCTTGCGCCTAAAATCATGCATCCACCATAGTAACTGAAATCAAAAAATAATGTTGTCTAAGATATTTTTAGTAATCGTGTTCAAGGAGGCACAATTCCAAAAATCTAGTGGAAAGCATCAGAACACGGCTATCCCAATTGTAGCGCCAGATATTGCAACTTAGTCTTGAGATAAAAGAACGGAGTTTTACGGTATTACTGGTAACGATCTCTAATTACACTGGATCACAAATTCCAATTTTTTTTCTGCACCAGAGACGCCATTATGAAATTCCTATGTAAAGTCACCCCCTGATTTCGAAAATCAAGGTTATTTTTAATTCTATGGCAACGTTTTTAAGATATTTACGAATAACGGTTTTTCCCAAAAAAAGAAAATTTGGTCCACTTGCAAATTTGTTTTTCTCTCTCTAAGATCTGTTTTATTACAAAAAAATAAGCTTTCACTCAACAAAATCAATGGACTAATACAAAAGTTATAAGCATTCAAGTAAAAATATCCATTTAATACTTAAGTACACTACTGGTACATATGTGTTAATATTCGCTAACTAAGTGATATACGAATACTAACACATATGTACCAGTAGGGTACTTAAGTATTAAATGATATATTTACTTGAATGCTTATAACTTGTGTATTACTCCATCGATTTTGTTGAATGAAAGCTTATTTTTTTGTGTTTTTGTAATAAAACTGAGCTTAGAGAAAAACAAAAAATCTGCAAAAACTAACTACTGATATACGAATACTAACACATATGTACCAGTAGGGTACTTAAGTATTAAATGGGAATACTTACATGAATGCTTATAACTTTTGTATTAGTCCATCGATTTTGTTGAATAAAAGGTTATGTAATAAAACAGAGCTTAGAGAGAGAAAAACAAATCTGCAGTTTTCAAGATCCTTTCTCGCAAAGTACAAATTTTTTTATATTTTTACAAAAAACAAAAATGGAAAAAATCCGTAATTTTTGTTCGTTATCTTTGAATCTGCAGGGCTTAGCAAAAAGTGTTGTATACACAGTTTATAGAAAATTGTATTAGCTTTTAAAAGCTTTAAACCATTTTGGAATTGCTCAGTTCTTTAGATATATATGATTAAGTGGACCGAAGTGGAAAATACCGTTATTCGCAAGTATCTCAAAAACGTTACTATAGAATTAAAAATAACCTTGAATTTCGAAATCAGGGGGTGATTTTACATAGGAATTTCATAATGGCGTCTCTGGTGCATTTTGGCTGTAAACCAGGGTTATAAGCACGCTAATTTAGTTAGTCATACATTAAGTTATACAAATTAAATTTTAAACAACAAAATATTTACAAAAATTTAATGTAGAGTACTGGCTCGTCATTGACTAGTCCATCCCTTTGGCATTGAACTACCGACAATATTTTGTGAATGCTCACTGCCAAAAACAAATATTAACCAATACAACAAAACGATGTATTCCACAGGCCAAATAATTTAATGTATGCTATTTGCATATGATGCTATGACTACATGTTTACATACGTTACTTGTAATATAAGAGTTGCTCATTTTGCAAATATTCATTTCAAAAAATTGCATTCATTTTGTGCATATGAATTTCGAATATTACTATGAAATTTAATTGCGAGCTTTCTATATGAAATGATGCTTGTTTAGCTATGTTCTCTCTGTGTAAATATGTCTTCATTCGTTAGCAGTGAATAGTGAAATAATTTTGATTTGCAAAATTGTACTGAAATGTATATTACTAAGTTCTTTTACAACAAAAAGACTACATTCAGTCATTTGCATTGAACACATTTTCCAAAAACAATATTTTCATATTTAAATATAGAATTTCAATTGAATTTTTGAAATATGAAATTTATTGTATGCAAATATTCATTTAGAGAATTTTTCAATAACGCTTAGTTATAGCAATAACAATCAGCCAATCATAAATAAAAACATTAAAATTTGGAACAAAAACAAAAGCATATCACAGGTACAGGTGAAATTATTTTTAACCGATCGCTACAAGGCTGACGTGAGTTTGTTTGTTCTTTATTGTACGGCTCTTTATTCGCTCATATACTCTAAAGCTATAAAGCTGCTTTTCATTATATAGAAACGGATACTTAAATTCGTTATTCATCTGCTGTTTTTCTAGATTTTCAAACGTGAGCATTCCTTCTATATCGAAGCACAAATTAATGTGAGCGAAATTTTAAATGGGAAAATAAAAAAAATAAAAGCACAGCAATACTATATACATAACTATTTAGTGAAAAGCATAGTTGGGCATATTGCATTAAATATTTACTTTCATTCTTACTATCATTGTATTCTGAGTAATATACCAGCTGGTCATGGTTGCGCGAGGCTTCGCCACACACCCAGTTTACACATCCATATATGTGACCCGGTCTATGAAAATGTGGCTTATGACTCAAAAAAGAGGTGAGGATGCTTCACCAGCCACCAAAGTGGCATCGAAGGAACCAAAGGCTTCAACGTCTTTCATTTGTGCTCTTCTTTCTCTACATTTTTAGTACACTTCTAAACAAGTTAGGACTTTCTAGTTTTCACCGCGAGAAAGAGCGTCTCAAAAACTATCGAAACCATAAAAAAGTGGAAATTTGTTTTGAGTCATAAGCCACATTTTCATAGACCGTGTCACATATGTAGAAATTACTTACGATAATTTACTTTGGTTCTGACAGTACGTGCGTGACCTTGCTTCACACAATACCCGTAATAGTTTGTGGATAAGACCGCTTGCCGTGACGGAATGTTTTTATAAGGCGATTTTATTATGCTGAGTTATCTTATTTCTACACATGACTGGTCAAGTATGCAGCCATTATATTTAACAGTCCTCTCGACAGCTTTTAGAATTCTGTTTTTTCCACGCTGTTCTTTTATGGAACGCGCAAACCCCCGGGGCTCTCAAGACATCTTGTAAAATTATATAATATTAAATCAAGGCTAAACAAACTACTTAAAATATCCGGTTCATTATCTGACTTTTTCTAAATATTTAGTTGCAAGATCAAACTATCATCATCTTAAACAACAGTTCCATAAATGTTACTTAAACCAGTATAAGCTCCAACCTTTATCAACCATAAACAAGTCGACAGTTTTGTCAATTCGAAGAGAAAGACTTCAGGATTTTCGTTTGCTTTCGCCTATGGGTTTAAGGGCGCAAGCTCTGATGCAGATATTGCCAACTTGTTTTCTGAATTTTTTAAGGCCTTTACATCTAACTTTTTCAATCAAATCTCTATCCTTATAACTTAGACAGTTCTAATTGTATTCTAGTTCCTGTCGTAGACATAGACACTGTTATCAAGAGTCTTCTGGAGTTGAAACCGATTTTTTGTTCGGTCCAAGTGGTGCTCCAAATTGTGTGCTAAAGTTCTGCTCTGTTAATTTATCTAAGCTGATTTTAAAGTTAGCTACACTATCTCTAGAATTTTCTTTATCCCCTTTTGTTTGGAAGCAATCATTTACTATTCCCTTACATAAGAAAGGTAGTAGATCCGATATTGAGAACTACAGGAGCATAACTAAACTTTCGGCTATTCCAAAAATTTGTGAAAGATCATCACCGACCAAATTCAATATCACTGTTGTTCTTTATTATCAAAGTAGCATTTATTGGCAAGACAGATTCTTCGCTGGATTTCAGAGCTGATGTTGTTGTTAGTGTTAGCTATGCATTTTTGAAGAGCGTAATGTAAGCAATAAATTCAGGAGAATGGGAAGACAGAGGAGTGAAGGAGAATTAAAGAGAAAGGAAATTAAATGTAGAAGAAGGAGGTGCAAAAATATTGAGCGGGAGCAAAAATTTTGAGAGCCATAGATAGATACCAAGATACGGAGCGCACGAAGAAGCAGAAAATTTAAAGAATCTGAAAGGCAATATGAAGGAAAAGAAATAAGGGAAGAGAAAGGAGATGTTAAAAAAAGGAAAGCATATGGAAAAAGAAAGGAATTTGGAAATGGTTAGAGTGTGAGGATGCCTGATGGAGAATTAAAGGGAAAAAGGCAAAGGTAAGGAAAGGGAAAATAAAATATTAACAGGGGCTTGGAGGAGAGAAGGTAAAAAAGTGAACCAGCAGTAAGAGAGGAAGCAAAATAAGGTTTGCTAGAAAATGTTATATCCAAAGATCACTTAAAAAACAAGTTATATATATGACTGAGTCAGAGCGAAGTGACTGACAATTTGCTGGTATTTAGTAAAAGAGAGACTGTTTTAATGGCTAACCATGCTTTTATGCCCAACTATGATTGAAAACTACAAAAGGCCAATAAATATATGATAAGAATAGACAGCAAATATTAAGTGGCTAAAGATTTTCATTTCACATACGTAAATAATAAACAACAACAGAAATTCCAAGGCTCTTTGCTGGCGCGAAAAGATTTTTTGCTTAGGCTAAAATAAAGTATTTTGAATATTTACATAATAGCATACATATATACATACATACAAAGCCATGAATATAGATACTAATAAGTACGTACCTAAAATTATTTCAGGTATGCATGATCATGTGCAGCTGACACCGTCAATATATATATATATTTTTTTTGTTTCGAATCATTTGATGGCACAAAAAAATCTCAAAACTTGAATGCTTGTCGGGAATAATGACGCATTAATTATAAGTATATTTATAAATCATGAAAGCATGTAGGGATTCAATTTAAACATTATGTTACTAGATATACATAAAGTTAAGTGTCACTAGTCAGATTCTTAAAATGACAACAAATACTTAGTTCAAGGTAATAAAATCAAGATAAATCACATTATCCATGTCTATAACTCTTACTAAAACCTTTTAGTTGCTTTAAAAGTATAACACCCATATACTGTTGTTGTTTTGTTAAAAAGCTCAAACATCATTTGAAATATTTAGTAAAATTTATAAATAAATATGACTGTTTTTCGAAAAAATGTCATCTGATTCAAAAGAAATTACTAAACTCATGAGCAAGCCGGCTGTTTCCGCCCGGGAATCGGTAAATATCATACACATGTGCTATAAATATATATTCATAAATAATTTGTTTACCGACTTGCCACTTTTATGGTACATTACTATCTCTTCTTGCATACGTATATTAGAGTGGTTAAAAAACTTTTTTGCCACCCAATAGTTTCCCTTGTGAAAAAAGGAGAGACACAAGTTTTTTTATTTTGCTAAATAAAAAGATGGAAAAAAATTTTAAGGACTACCTTTATATAAATGGATCAAAAATAGGAGGAAATTTTTCCTTTAATACAGGCATAGTCTTGTTGAATTTTGACCAAAAAACTTTAACAATCGCTCTTGTAAAAGAATTTTGGGGATTTAAAACTATAAAGGTGGAGCGCAATCTTTCAATTTAAGGCAAACCATGTACTTGGGATTAACTAATTGATTATTTAAAATTTAAACACGCGCTCTTCCTTTTGTAAATAGTTCGACTTGTGCGTTACGTAGCTCAAATTTTTTGATCAAGCATTGCACTGTCACCGAGTTTTAAACTATATTTCAGGTTCCAAGTCTCTAGATATCCAGGAAGTTAGTTAAAAACGATTGCAAGATTCCCAATTTAAAACTAATTTTCTCAATATCTCGATGCATGAGCCACCTAGCTGAATTTTTTTGATAAAATATTGCATTGTAACCGGGTTCTGACTTACGGCCCAAGTTTCATGTCTTTAGTTCATCGGAAAGTTTATCGAAAATCGATCGCAAGATTCCCCCCGTTTTTAAAGGATTTGCAGTTATCTTAAATATAAAACTGCATTGTCACCAGGCATCTAACCAAGTGCCAAGTTTAAAGTCTGTAGGTAACCGGGAAGTTAGTTGAAAATGCGTGCCACCTAGCAATTTTTTTTATCAAATGTTGCATCGTCACCGGGTTCTGACCCACGGCCTCAGTTTCAAGTCTCTAGCTCACCGGCAAGTTACTCAAAAATCGAACGCAAGATTCCCCTCGTTTTTCAGAGATTTGTAGTTATCTTAATTAGCACGCCATCTAGCGGAATTTTGTAGATTGTATTGTCACCAAGCCTCGAACTGTGTGCCAAGTTTCAAGCCTATATGTCATCGGGAAGTTAGTTAAAAATGGATTGAAAGATTCCCAAATCAAAACAAATTTTCTTAGTATCTCGATCTATGCGCCACCTAGCGAATCTTTTTTATCAAATATTGATTTGTCACCGGGTTCTGACTCACGGCCCAAGTTTCAAGTCTCTAGCTCACCGGGAATTCACTTAAATATCGATCGCAAGATTCCCTGCGTTTTTTTCAGGGATTTTCGTTTATCTCGATTCGTCTGCCACCTGGCGGCATTTTGTTTTCCACAAATTGTAGTGCCATCGACTCGCAAGCTATGTGCTAAGTTTCAAGTCTCTGGATCATCGAGAAGTTAGTTAAAATTCGATCGCAAAGTTTCCATTTTAAAATTAATTTTCTGTATATCTCGATCCGTGCGCCACCTAGCGTTTTTTTACTAGCATTGTAATGTCTCCCATATCTGAACTATGTTCTAAGTATCAAGTGTCTAGCTCAAGGAGAAGTTAACGAAAAAGACTTTTCCGTGGGTCAAAAATTCGTATGGAAATGAGGGACAAACATGGAAGCGACTTAATATAAAGGTATAAAAAAGTTAGAGCTCGTGCTCATGTCTTTTATAAAAAGAATGGAGATGCTCTCAATGTTCATATTTTCTTTAACTGTTAATATACAGGTAAAAAAATTTTTTTTCATGTTTTTGTTTCATTGGAAAATATTCCTATTAGTTGACAGCTATCTTGGATGGGTAGAATGGTCGCCTAAAAATATGTTGCGAAATTGAGATCGTTGAATCTAAAACGGTAATTGTGACCATACTGCGTATTGTCTTGGGTTTCAAAATCACAATTGCGAGGTACATAATATCAATGACGAATTCGATTACAAAATTTGAAATGGCGGATCCAATATGGCGTACAATTTTTTTCAAATTGGTTTGATTCTTTCGAAACTTTGTGCGCGGGGTACTATAAGATAGCTGATTTTGAATCCGGTGTTAGTTTAACAAAATTCAAAATTTCGGATTAAATAAGGCTGTGAATATCCTCAAAGTAGTCACTTTCCAAAAATTTGATTCTTTTTTTTTAATTTACCACTACATAGGATCCGCTATTTTGAATTTTAAGAAATTAACATCAGATTTAAAATGAGCACCCTCACAGATGCCCAAAACAGAGTTTCAAGAGAATCAAACTACTTTTAAAAAATTCACCGCCATACTGTATTCACTATTTTTAATTTTGAAAAAAACTGGCACTGATCCGTCATCAGCGATATTATGTAACCCTTAACGGAGAATTGGAGTCCAAAACAATGCGCGATGTTGTCAAAATCAGCGTTTTAATTTCACCGGCTTAAGTTTCGCAACATCTTTTTAGGCGTTATGCTATATATATATATATATATATCCTAGCTGTGGGAAAGAAGAAAGCAGGCTAGCAGAGGAGATAAGAGCCATATTGGCTCAACTTCGTGATGGATAATGTAACAGTTTAAACTGTTGTTCAGAATCAAACCCTGCATAGGTAATGTATGTCCTAAATGCTACCTGTCCCACATGACATCAACAATTTTTTCAACTGTAATGTGGAACCCACCTAGAGGGGTAGGTAGTAACTTCCCTCCGGTCCGCCCCTGTTGAAACTGCTAGTTTCCTCGGAATCCCTTCAGAGGACTTTAATGAGAATTTGTGAGTGGTCGCATCCATTTAATGCGGCGAAACACTGTTAACACAACAACTGGGTTTGCCTCCCATGCTTACTCCAGTCCTCAAGAAATACGAACACGAACGGCAGATCAGTACGCTCAGATCTTGGAAAAGAATTTTGTTCACAACAGCTTTACCTAGCAGTACTTTTATGAATAAAAGAAAAATTCAAATTATTTTCCTATTGCCTACGAAAAATCGTTCATAATAATTACTAAGCAACGTAAAATATCAACGTTGGCTTATAATTATTATTAAAAAAATATTTTTACGTTCGATTAAAAATTATTAGAAGGCAGCGTGCCTGATAAGTTGTTGAATTTCGGAAACGTTTTCAATTTCAAATTTTGAAATAATAATTAAGTTGTCTCTGAAACGACGAGCACGACCTCCAAAATCACTTGTTTTACAAAACTAAAAATACATCTCCTTTTTTTACAAGGAACAATATTGGGGATAACGTTTGCCAATTTCCTAAAAAGTGCATTATTTTGAACCACTCTAAGGTATATATATAAATACACCTCCAATGTATTCGAAGGTGTTAAAAAATTTCGTAATGACGTATATTTGTCTATTATTCATTTAAATTCCTTTTTAACTAAAACTATGTATTATACTAAAACCTATTATTTTCCCTTAGTCACTTCCACTATTTTTATCAAACGTGTCATTCGAAATTTGGTTTGTCAGCTTTTTGGTCGGATGCCCAACTTGAATCACCATTTCGATCAACACACATTAGTATTTACATTTGTACATTTGTGAAATTAATGACATATATATGTAAAGAAATATGCATATATTCTTATATTATGCAGTCACAAACGGAATTAAACTCTTTGACGTGAATACCTTTTTTATACTCAGTTGAGCAGAGCGGTTGGTTGTACAGGTATAAATGAATCGAGATAGATATAGACTTCCATATATCAAAGTCATCAGTATCGAAAAAAAATTGATTGAGCCATGTCCGTCCGTCCGTCCGTTAACACGATAACTTGAGTAATTTTGAGGTATCTTGATGAAATTTGGTATTTAGGTTCCTGGGCACTCATCTCAGATCGCTATTTAAAATGAACGAAATCGGACTATAACTACGCCCACTTTTTCGATATCGAAAATTTCGAAAAACACAAAAAGTGCGATAATTCATTACCAAAGACGGATAAGCCGATAAAACTTGGTAGGTGAGTTGAACTTACAACGAAGAATAGAAAATTAGTAAAATTTTGGACAACGGGCGTGGCACCGCCCACTTTTAAAAGAAAGCAATTTAAAAGATTTGCAAGCTGTAATTTGGCAGCCGTTGAAGATATCATGATGAAATTTGGCAGGAACGTTACTCCTATTATGTTTAATAAAAATTAGCAAAATCGGAGAACGACTACGCCCACTTAAAAAAATTTTTTAAACTCAAATTTTAACAAAAAATTTAATATCTTTACATTATATAAGTAAATTATGTCAACATTCTACTCCAGTAATGATATGGTGCAATAAAATACAAAAATAAAAGAAAATTTGAAAATGGGCGTGGCTCCGCCCTTTTTCATTTAATTTGTCTAAGATACTTTTAATGCCATAAGTCGAACAAAATTTATCAATCCTTGTCAAATTTGGTATGGGCTTAGATTCTAGGACGATAACTGTTTTCTCTCAGTTCACGTACTTATCTGAACTCACTTTGTATTGGTGTAAAAAATGGCCGTAATCCGACTATGACCACGCCCACTTTTTAGATATCGAAAGTTACGAAAAATGAAAAAATCCATAATTCTATACCAAATACGAAAAAAGGGATGAAATAAGGTAACTTTAAAAAAAACTTTGCAAAACGGGTGTGACACCTACAATATTAAGTAGGAGAAATGAAAAAGTTCTGCAGGGCGAAATCAAAAGCCTTTGGCATCTTGGCAGGAATACTGCTCGTGGTATTACATATATAAATAAATTAGCGGTACGCGACAGATGATGTCCTGGGTCACCCTGGTCCACATTTTGGTCAATATCTCGAAAACGCCTTCACATATGCAACTACCACCTCTCCCTTTTAAAATACTCATTAACATCTTTCATTTGATACCCATATCTTCCATTTGATACACATGTCATACAAACACATTACAGGGTTACCCTAGGTTCATTTTCCTACATGGTGATTTTCCCTTATTTTGTCTCCATAGCTCTCAGCTGAGTATGTAATGTTCGGTTGCACCTGAACTTAGCCTTCCTTACTTGTTTTTTAATTCATAATTTTACAAAGGAGGATAGAAAATTGTTCAAATTTATATAAACCCTCCGTTTTGTCGGAAAGTCTCAAAACAAAAGGATTCAGCGTTAGTCTATTAAACTTGTTTTCTTGTGTCAACCATTAAGTGATAAAGAGCAAATTTTAAAATTGTTTAACTCAAATGTCAATCTAAATCTACAAATGGGAAACTTTCACACTCCCTGCATGGAAGCAGAAAATCTGGCCTCCAAACTCATTTCCATACAAATTGCCAATTATGAGAGCCTCGTAAACCAATTTGTGTTATGCTTTTGCGATTTTAAATTAAATTTTGCTCAACTGTTCAACTTCCAGTTTTGTAGCCAATACATAATTTTTGCCACGCAAAAAATTATTCTAACACGTACATATACGTATGTGGGAAACGCTTAAAATTTATTGACTTTCTATATATGTAACATACTTACATATGTAAGTGCGTACATTTGTGCTTTATCAACAAGTACCACTTAAAGCAATTAAGCGTTACAACTGACGCAAAGCATTTACAGAGTTAATAATACACGCAGGCATATGCGTATTAGGGTGGTAAATAATTGCAGTTGGAATGTTAACTCTGCTACTTACTTATCAATTTGTTGACTACCACGCTCTTCGCACACAGAGCATTCTAAATTTGGTAACAATACGGTTGATCGTAACGACATAAACGAATCGAGATAAATATAGACTTCCATATATCAAAATGCTCAGAATGATAAAAGGAATTGATTTAGCCCTGTCCGACCGTTCGTCTCTTTGTCCGTGCTTCTGCCTATGATCTCGATAACGTGAGTAAATATTAAGATATCTTACTGAAATTTGGTATATAGGTTCCTTGGCACATATCCCCCGCCGCTACTTAAAATAAGCAAAATCGGATGATAACAACGCCCACTTTTTATATATACAACATTTTGAAAAACGTAAAAAACCAGATTATTTTGTAAATAATACACCTAGAATGCCGAAATATAACATGTGGACCGATATTAAGACTCCTGATAAAAATTTTTAAATGGGCGGGGCACCACCCACTTGTGATAAAATCAATTTTGCAAATAGTATCAATCATAAATAAAAGCCCGTTAAACATATCTTAACAAAATTCGACAGAAAGGTTGCCCTTACTATAAAGAATGCTTCGAATAAAAATTTAACGAAATCGGTTAAAGCACACGCTCACTTGTATATAAAAGATTTTTAAAAGAGTCGTAAACGAATATAATAAACCAAATCTTTGCGAAGAAGAAGTTAATAAGAAGAAAATATTTGTGAAATGGGCGTGACTAAGAAACTTTCTATTTTTCGGGAGCCATAACTCGAAGAAAAATTAACAAATCGGAATAAAATTGGGAATACATACTTTCTATATATCAGGAAATATTTATAGTAAAATTTGACGGGATCAGCTAAGGACCACGCCCACTTTTATATAAAAAATATTTAAAGGGGTCGTAGACTAGTTGAAAATCACGCTAAGTATATAATGTTCGGTTGCAATCCAACTTAGGCACCCTTACTTGTTTGATCTACATTTACTTTGTGAAAAGACATCAGGTTTTTCTCACTAATTCGAACGCACCGCGGCCCTGTTGATAGTTATTACAAACTATGTTTGAATAGAGGGCTATGGTTGTAGGGATTAAATTCGAACCCTAACAAAATTTACATTTTCTCTTAAAATAAAGTTGTAAAATACTTGGATCATTAAAAAAACATATCGTCGCTTATATTCAATACCCTCTATCAGCGAAAACTCAGTTGTTTAGGAGAGCAAAGAAGCCGGTCAGACGGCTATATTGCAAATTCCTTATAATATGAAGTGCCCTTTGGTTTCTGGGAAATCCGGTTGTGTATTCAGAACAGCTTTTTGTTCTAAGCTCAATTTAATTAAGTTAATAAGTAAGATAGAGCTTGTTGGTATTCGAATGAAATATATTTTTTATAAAAAATATTGCTGATACAGGTTTCTGCAGTGCAAAGAAAATATTAGTTTTTTGAATTTAGTATCTACGTGGGGTAATGTTTTGAACATGACGCTTCGTAATAATTTGTAAAGTGCTGAGGTTGCACATAAAAGAGCATGGTTTCAAGGTAGATATTATCAGAAGCGTTAACGTCGAACGGACAAACATACTGACATGGTCACATTTAGATCTTTTATTGGCATTGATTTTCTTGATTTTCGCAGTTTAAGTCTATATCGACCCCTGTACACTATACCCCCCGTATCCGATTAAAGCTTATATTCCTATACATAAGTATTGCTATTTTTATACCTTTATATTAAGTCGCTTTCATGTTTGTCCCCTCATTTCCATACGAATTTTTGACCCACGGAAAAATATTTTTCGGTAACTTCCTGTTGAGCTAGACACTTCATAGCTAGAGCATAGTTCAGATCTGGGAGACATTACAATACAAGTGAAAAAAAATCCGCTAGGTGGCGCACGGATCGAGATATACAGAAAATAATTTTAAAATGGAAATTTTGCGATCGACTTTTAACTAACTTCTCGGTGATCCCGAGACTTGAAACTTAGCACATAGTTTGCGAGTCTATGACACTATAATTCGTGGGAAACAAAATGCCGCCAGGTGGCAGACGAATCGAGATAAACGAAAATCGCTGAAAATCCCTGAAAAAATGCAGGGAATCTTTCAATCGATTTTTGAGTAACTTCCCGGTGAGCTGGAGATATGAAACTTGAGCCGTAAGTCAGAACCCATGAAATGCAATACTTTATCACAAAAATGCCGCTAGGTGACGCATGGATCGAGATATGAGGAAAATTAATTTTAATTTGGGAATCTTTCAATCCTTTTTTAACTAACTTCCCGGTTACACTAGAGACTTGTAACTTAGCACATAGTTCGAGACCCGGTGAAAATACAATTTATAGAAAACAAAGTTCCGCTAGGTGGCGTGCTTATTGAGATAACTACAAATCCCTGAAAAACGAGGGGAATCTAGCGATCGATTTTTGAGTAACTTGCTGGTGAGCTAGAGACTTGGAACTTGGGCCGTGGGTCAGAACCCGGTGACAGTGCAACATTTGATAAAAAAAATTCTGTAGGTGGCGCACGCGGATCGAGATGGTAAGAAAACAAATTTTAATTTGGGAATTTTTCAATCCATATTTAACTAACTTCCCAGTAACTAGAGACTTGAAACTTAGCACTTAGTTGAGGCCTAGTGACAATACAACTTATAGAAAACAAAGTTCCGCTAGGTGACGCGCTAATCAAGATAACTGCAAATCCTTTAAAAACGGGGGGAAACTTGCGATCGATTTTTAAGTAACTTCCCGGTGAGCTAGAGACCTGAAACTTTGGCCGTGAGTCAGTACCCGGTGGCAATGTAATATTTGATCAAAAAAATTCGCTAGGTGGCGCATGGATCGAGATATTAAGAGAATTACTTTTGATTTGGGAATCTTTCAATCCATATTTAACTAACTTGAAACTTGGCACTTAATTGGAGGCCTAGTGACAATACAACTTATAAATGTAAGGCGCGATAACCTCCGAAGAGATCTAAGGCCGAGCTTCTCTTCCAATTTGCGTCGTGCTCCTCTTGATTTTCCCTACAAATCGGCCGGACGGGACCTACATGTTTTATGCCGACTCCGAACGGCATCTGCAAGGCAGATGAGTTTTCACTGAGAGCTTTTCATGGCAGAAATACACCCGGAGCGCTTGCCAACACTGCCGAGGGGCGACCCCGCTTAGAAAAATTTCTGCTAATTGAAAAACCTTATTTCTAAAATTTTGATGTTGCTTTGTCCGGGGTGTGAACCCAGGGCATACGGTGTGGTTGGCGGAGCACGCCACCATCACACCACGGTGGCCGCCCAACGACAATACAACTTATAGAAAACAAATTTCCGCTGGTTGGCGCGGTAGTCAAGATAAATGCAACTCCTTGAAAAACGAGGGGAATCTTGCAATCGATTTTTAAGTAACTTCCCAGTGAGCTAGAGACGTGAAACTTGGGCCGTGAGTCAGAACCCAAAATTCCAAATGCCTTTTTGTAGGCAGCACTAAAAAAGTGAAAATAAAAAGATGATTAAGGACTACCTTTATATAAATGGACCAAAAAATAGAAGGCAATTTTTCCTTTAATACAGACATAATCTTGTGAATTTTGATTAAAAAACTTTAACAATAGCTCTTGTAAAAGAATTTTGGGATTTAAAATTATAAAGGTAGAGCGCGTGCTTAAATTTCAAATAAACAGTTAATTAATCCCAAGTACAAGGCAAACCTTAAATTGAAAGATTGCGCTCCACCTGTATAGTTTTAAATCCCAAAATTTTTTTACAGGGGTATTGTTAAAGTTTTTAGTCAAAATTCAACAAGATTATGTCTGTATTAAAGGAAAAACTGCCTTCTATTTTTTGGTCTATTTATGTAAAGGTAGTCTTAAAATTTTTTTATCATATTTTTTTAATCTTCTAACTTTATGCAGATTACTTTTATAGAAAGATCACATGTGCATCGGAAGCATTTTTCTTGAAGGAGGATTTACATTCTTTTGATTACTGGGCCCTACTATTCCACGACCAAATCTAAGTAAATGTTGCCATATGAGATTTTGTAAACCTCAGGTGTAGCTTTTGCTTCGGTTAACGAATTTCGTGATCTAGATGTAATTACGGACTCTTCATTCACTTTTGTTAGCCATGATAACTATATTATACCGAAGGATTGTGCTAATTTAGCTTTTTTACGGTGGTACGCGAAGGACTCGAAAGGGGAATTTACTTGGAAAATTTTGTATAGTTCTTTAGTGCAATCTAGGTTAAAGTTGTGAGCTGCCATTTCGACCATATGCTCCACACGCTTGGAAAGAATTGAAAGGGTTCTACGCAAATGCATTCGATTTTCTTTTAGCCTCTATATTTGTTTAACTCCTTGCCTCCCTATACTGCTAGGTGCATGTTTATCGTAACTCGAAATCAAAGGCTATGTTAAAATTAAATATTTATCTTCGACAGCTCAGCTCTGCTTAATCAAATATATTACAATATTCCCAATAAACTTCTTCGCTCTTATGATATATTTTACATTGAATTTCTTATCATCTTAACTTTGTGCCTCTCATTATTGGGCTTGAAAGGTTTAATCGGATATCCCCAAGTTTGGATCTTGTCATTGCGATATCAAGACCATTGTTTAAGTTACGTATTTAGTCTTACTATTGAGCAAATACAACTGTTCCTGTTGTTGTTGCCATTGACTTAATAAAGATATGAATATAAAAAGGTATGCGAATAGAGGGTTTTGCATTGGAAACAACATAATAAAATATTTTAAATGAGAATACTTACCATTTCAGCTAAGTGTTCAGCCTGGAATGAATGTTGCTTTTTCAAGGTGTGTCAGAGACTATTTTGCCATTTTTATATTCGTTAAAATTACTGATGGAGGGTAGGGAACATTAGCCGACAATATCTGGATTTAAAACCAAATAGGTTAGGTTAGGTTGAACTAGCTTGTCAATGAGCAACTTTGTGAGTCTAATAGCGTAGCCTTTGCACACGATCTTAGAAATTTCGCAGCCCCGCGCGTTTGTCCACGCCTTTCCTGCTTGATGGATCATATGCAACTGCTGTCTCCTTTTAATTTCTCACAAACGGATTGGGACGTCTATCGTCGATTCTGCGAGTGTTGCACCCTCCTTTGCCAACTCATCGGCCTATTCGTTACCTTCTGTCCCTTTATGGGTGGGAATCCAGTAAAGATGTGTGGTCCGGCCTGAGCGAAATTTTTCCAATGCTTCTTTGCATTCCAGAGCACTTCTTCTGGATGGAGAACTGTGTGAGATTATTGCCTTAATCGACGAAAAAAGTTTTTCTGAAGGACTTTTATTTTAAAAAGGAATAACAGCTTGAGTCTCTAACACTAAAAAATATGAGCCAATTCTTCTTTAAAACTGAATCCGTAATTACATCCTTTTAGGCCATCTTAATGTGCATATATTTGTGGAAATTGCAATGAGCTAAATTTCTCAAAATGCAAAAGACATCCATACATATATATGTACGCACGTACATTTTAAATGTAATTAAACTTAGAAATAAATAATTTTAATGATGGCAAGCAAGCGTTTTATAACCGCCCACTCACTTTGAGTGCACTGAAGGATGATAATTAAGTCATTAAATTATTTGCTCTCTAGAGCAACTTAAAACTGCTAAGCGTAAAACTCTAAGCAATTTTACTATGTAAACAAATAAATAAAACTTTTGGAAATCATAATTACTTAACTTTTAGTCAAAAATCATATAAATTTTGTATTTTTTCTAAATAAATTATAAATTAGTTGGCAGCATATGGAAATTAAATTGCTGAAAAGTGAACAGACATACAGACAGAATCATGGAAATTGCCGAGCGAAGATATGATTCTTGAAGTGCTCTAGAAAAGAGCTCACCGGAAGATTTATGTCCATGATACCGAGAGCAAGTATCGAAGAAGGTATAGTGATGAGCTTAATGAGCTGCCGCCATGATGTAGTAGTAACGTGCTCAGCCTACCACGCGTGGTTCCAGTCTCGGGCAAATCGATATTAAAGTTTAGTACCAAATTTTTTCAATTCGAAAAATTATTTCTTTAAGCGGTGGTTGGCAATTTTGTTGACTTACTGCCCTGCGCTGATTTTTAAAGGACGACAACAACAACAACAAGTAAGGAAGGGAATGTCTTCGGCTGTGCCGAAGACTTCATATCTTTCAGGAATGGGGTTGAACAATAATCTTATCCGGTTCGTAAGCTCCAAATAATCGGATGTATAAGATAAGAAATATATAGTGAACAGATGTGCATACCTAAACGATTTTTAAGATAAATATAAAATAAAAAATAGGTAGGTACTTTGTGTGAGGATGCAGAGCTTCACGTTTTTTGTGTTCTGCTTGTAAAAACTATGACTACGGTTCACGTATTTCAAGAATATATGACGTAAACGTAACTATTTGATGAAATTTTATGAATTTTGAAGCTTCTAGCCGTAAAAAAGGGCCAAAAAATACAGTTTATATGGGGTATATAATATATATACCACCGATCTCTATGATTTTTTCAGACAACCATATATGCTATATACGTAAGCATTCGTTGAAATTTGAAGCCTCTAGCTCTTAAGATAGGGCAGTAATTACGAAAAGTTTCTTATCTGAACAATCGGTTGTAGGGGATATATACTATATATACGACCGATCTAATAAATTTTTTCACACAACAATATGTGCAATATGCGAAAGTATATGGTGAAGTTTAAAGCTTCAATCTGTTAAATTGAGGAAGATATGACAAAAATCCTCTTTTTCTGAAAAAGCGGTCCGATCGGGCCGGTTCCGACAAATGTCTAATCGCACACACAAATACACCCGCTCACCAAATTTTATTAAGATATCTCAAAAATTTAGGGACTAGTTTGCATACAAACAGGCAGACCCACAGACGGACAGACGGATAGACAGACATGGCTAAATCAACTCAGCTCTTCATCCTGATTATTTCGGTATACTTAATGGTGGGTCTCTCTATTTTCCTTTAAGGACTTACAATTTTGGGTTTCGTGACGAAATTAATATACCATTTCATTTTCATGAGAAGTATAAAAATAAGTAGGTACTTTGTGTGAGGATGCAAAGTTTCAGGTCTTTTGTGGTCTGCGTGTAAAAACTATGACTACGAATCACGTATTTCAACAATATATAACGTAAACGTAAGCATTTGGTGAAATTTGAAGCTTTAGCTGTTAAAATGGGACTGAAATTGCGAAAATATATATAAATACTATATATATACTATATATACCACCGATCTTTATGATTTTTTCAGACAACAATATATGCTATATACGTAAGCATTCGTTGAAATTTGAAGCCTCTAGCTCTTAAAATAGGGCAGTAATTACGAAAAGTTTCTTACCTGGACAATCGGTTGCGGGGGATATATAATATATATACGACCGATCTCATCAATTTTTTCAGACAACAATATGTGCAATATGCGAAAGCATATGGTGAAGTTTGAAGCATCAATCTGTTAAATTGAGGAAGATATGACAAAAATCGGTTATATGGAGGATATATGCTATAGTGGTCCGATCCGGCCGGTTCAGACAAATGTCTAATCGGGCGCCCAAATACACCCACTCACCAAATTTTATCAAGCTATCTCACAAATTAAGAGACTAGTTTCCATACAAACAGACAGACGGACAGACGGACATGGCTAAATCAACTCAGCTCTTCATCCTGATTTTTTCGGTATACTTAATGGTGGGTCTATCTATTTTCCTTTAAGGACTTACAATTTTGGGTTTCGTGACGAAATTAATATACCATTTCATTTTCATGAAAGGTATATAAACATAATAAAATTTTAAGCACAGTTGTCGTAGTTCATTAAACGCATACTTCTCACCTCCAAATTGTCTCAAAGTCAGTTTGTGTTCACTTTACATAGGACATAACATAATTCTTCACCTATTTTAGGGCTTACTTTTTATTTTTTGCTTCGGAATACAAGTGATCTATCAAAATACGGACTCAACGTTGCATCATTTGAGACAAAATGCCTGCCTTTCTATTTCGTGTTTATATTCAAACAGAAAAAGATGATCCGTGACAGTTTCACCCCCTGACACATGTTTTATATACAATAAGGTCTAACTAATTTTATAAATAATGACAGATGTCTACGAGACTGTTTTGAAGTCATTTGAGGGACCATGAATTGATTTATTTGTTATGTCACCATTTTGAGATCACTTCGAGACTGATTTAGGATTGTTCCGGGACTCTTAAATGACCATTTCCCGAACATTTAGTGGTTTCTTCTTGAGATCATTACGCGATAATCTACAGATCACTACGGAATTGTGTTGTGAGCTATTTTCCGAATTCTTGTTTATATTCGTGTTTATTTCGATACTACTCCCTATAGATTTTTCCTGGATCTCTCCAATCTTGATAGAGGCAAATGGTAGATCTGTTATTGTTGGAACCTGCTATATTAGATAATAATGTTTGTTTTTGTTATTCGGGGACAGCTCAGCACGTGTACAGCCGAATCAGCCGGTTTCTAAAGGTATTTGTGGCTCAAATCTCCTAATGTATTTAGATGCATTTTGCAATTCCAGTGAAAACAAAAAAAGAAAAGAAACCAAAACCAAATCAAATAAGCCTCTGTTTAAACCACATACCACAGCAAAGTTTTTATTCAAGTTCAGAAAATAGAGCTAAAGATTTTTTCTCGAACACAAGCGAAATTTTCGAGATCCGAGAAATAGAGAACTCGACTTCTCGCGAGATTCTCGTCATAAACTTAATTGCTGTATGAAGAGTACTTATACACTTGGTTTTTTTACTTCTTACATTTTTGTTGTAAATCAACTCCGATCGCTTTCCAGTGACAGTTAACTGAAACATATTTATTATGCATATAATTTTGTTCACAATATTTTATTTTTTAACGAGACATCGAGAGCACGGCTTCTGGCGAAATTCTCGAAATATTCGTAATACTCACGGGATTATCGAATCTCGAAATACTCGTAGTACTCGCGAACTTCTCAACTTTCACTTCAGTCGCTGCATTGGCAGTATTCTTTCCATTTCGGAGGTTCTCGAAATACTCGCAATACTTGCGAGATTCTCGAAATACTCGTAATACCCGCGAGCTTCTCGGCTTTCACTTCATTCGCTGCATTGGCAGTACTCTATATGTTTCGGTTTTTTACTTGTGGTTTTGTGGAGATTTTTGCTTGTTCTCCAGAAGAAATAGTAAGTTCTATAAAAACAGCCACTGAACCGATTAAATTGAAAGCCGAGAAACCCGCAAGCCTTACGAGTAATTCGAGATTCGATAATCTCGCGAGAAGGCGAGACTCACGAGAAATCTCTTCTCGAACAAGTTTTAGAAATCGTGAGCTCTACTAGAAAATGAAAAGCAGTTTTCAGATCAAGTTTAAATTTCAGTTGAAATTTTATAGGATTGAACCAAGCATTATTGCAGATTTCTCAATGCGATCCTACGCGGTTTGACTACATTCAAAAAGTTAGCCTTGCTACCCCATTCGCATAACATGGCCTAGCAAGCAAAGTTTTTTTTTATTCGCTGCACTACCGTCATATCTCCGTAAAGCTCATAAAGCTCATCATTAAAACTACATCGATACTCGCCGTCGGCATCACAGACAGGGCCATAAATCTTTCGCAGACATTTTCTCTCCAACACTCCAAGAACCACTTCATCTTCTCTCGGCACCGTCTATGATTCCGAGCCATACATCAGGACAGGTATGATGAGCCACTTTTAAAGTGTGATTTTTGTTCATCGAGAGAGAGACTTTATACTTCAATTGTCTACTGAGTCCAAAGTAGTACTTTTTGGCAAGAGTTATTCTCCGTTTGATTTTTGGCTAAGATTTCTTTCTTCTTTCATGTACTTCGTCTTGTCTATCACTTATTCCATTTATCTCCCTCCCACTCCAACTGTCACTGCCAATCCCACTCCAACTCTCACTGCCATTCAAACTCAAACACCCACTCCCACGCAAGTCTCATCGCACTCCAACTCTCAAACCTTCTCTCACTTCAACTCCTACCCCAATTTTTGCTCTCACTGCACCCCCACTCATAAATATCTCTCTTTAATAAATTTTGGATACCCGCTTCATATAATTGCGGAGATAAAAGCGAACTTAAAATCTACCTAATAGGAGACAAGCTTTTCCAAACAGTTTTTTTTTCTAGATTATCCTTGAACCATAAGGAACGAAGAAAAATATTTGCGAAATCGGTAAAGCGTTTTTAAGTTTTAGCAAGACTGATGCGGCCGCCGTGATGTGATGGTAGCGTGATCCGCATACCGCACCGAAGGTCTTGGGTTCAACTCCCGGGCAAAGTAATATTAAAAAATTTGGGAAAACGTTTTTTCAATTAGAATAAAGTTTTTCTGTACGGGGTCACCATTCGACACTCCGAGTGTATTTCTGCCTTAAAAAGCTTCTAAATGAAAACGCATCTACCATTCAAATGCCATTCGGAGTCGGAATAAAGTATCTAGGTCATGTCCGATAGGGAAAATTAAAAAGGAGCAAGACGCAAGCTGGAAGAGAAGCTCGGCCTGAAGTTCTTCGGAGGTAAATCGAGACAAGTATTTTTTGTTTTGTTTTTTTGTTTTTTTTTAACGCACAGCAAATGCACTTCTGTGCTTATTTTAAAAGTTTTGGAAGAAGTGAAGCCCTCAAATGCAGCAGAAGCGCACCAAGTTCGAATATGAGACTTTCCGTGCAGGTAATTAAACTCAATATTTGTGTTAGTCTAAATGCTGATATATGTATATATTTGTACTTATGTGAAAAAATATCATACTTTTTTCGTACATCTATTTGAGCCAAAAACAAACGTTAAGTGCCTTATTTTCGTTTTCGGCAAATGGCTTGTGTCTGGCACACCTGCCAGGCTAAGCAGTTGCTGACACCCCGCGGGAGCCATGCACATTTAAATAAACACACATACACATACCATGTGCATATGTAAGGCACGAAATGAAATAATTTTAAATTAATTTAATTTTGAGAAATTTACAATTTCGCTTGAATTTGCGTAATGTACTCGCTCCATAAGGCGTTTGTTATACGCTATCGTGTTCCACATATCGTTACCATACTTCTTGCTTTTGACGTACATATGTATTCGCTTAATTTGTTTGTTCCTTTTTTTGTGGGGTTTTTATACTCAGCTGAGCAGAGCTTACAGAGTATATTAATTTTGTTCGCATAACGGTAATCCGTAACGGCAGAAACTAATCGAGATAGACATAGATTTCTATATATCAAAATGATCTGGGCGAAAAAAGAAATTCACTTAGCCATGTCCGTCCGCCCGTCCGTTTGTACGTAAACACGATCACTTGAGTAAATTTAGAGGTATCTCAATTAAATTTGGTATGTAAGTTCCTGGGCACTCATCACAGATCGCTATTTAAAATGAACGAAATTTGACTGTAACCACGCCCACTTTTTCTATATCGAAAATTTCGAAAAATCGAAAAAGTGCGATAATTCATTACCAAAAACGAATAAAACGATGAAACTTGGTAGGTGGGTTGACTTTGTGATGCAGAATAGAAAATTTGTATAATTTTTGACAACGGGCGTGGTACCGCCCACTTTTAAAAGAAGGTAATTTAAAAGTTTTGCAAGCTATAATTTGGCAGTCGTTGAAGATATCATGATGAAATTCGGCAGGAACGTTACTCCTATTACTATATGTATGCTTAAAAAAATTAAAAAAAATTTTGAAGTCAAATTTTAACAAAAAATTTAATATCTTTACAGTATATAAGTAAATTATGTCAACATTCAACTCCAGTAATGATATGGTGCAGCAAAAGACAAAAATAACAGAAAATTTCAAAATGGGCGTGGCTCCGCCCTTTTTAATTTAATTTGTCTAGAATACTTTTAATGCCATAAGTCAAACAAAATTTAACCAATCCTTGTGAAATTTGGTAGGGGCATAGATTCCATGACGATAACTGTTTTCTGTGAAAATGGGTGAAATTGGTCGAAGTCACTCCCAGTTTTTATACACAGTCTTCCGTCTGTCCTTCCGCTCGGCCCTTAACACGATAACTTGAGCAAAAATCGATATATCTTTGACCAAACTTAGTTCACGTACTTATCTGAACTCACTTTATTAAAAATAGGGTGAAGTCCGACTATGACCACGCCCACTTTTTCGATATCGAAAATTTCGAAAAATTAAAAAAATGTCATAATTTTATACCAAATACGAAAAAAGGGATGAAACATGGTAATTGTATTGGTTTTTTTACGCAAAATATAATTTTGGAATGTAAAATGGGTATGACACATACCATATTAAGTAGAAGAAAATGAAAAAACTTCTGCAGGGCGAAATCAAACGCCCTTGGAATCATGGCAGTAATACTGTTCGTGGTATTACAAATATAAATAAATTAGCGGTAGCCGACAGGTGATGTTCTGGGTCACCCTGGTCCACATTTTGGTCTATATCTCGAAAACGCCCTCACATATACAACTAAAGGCCACTTCGTTTTAAAACCCTCATGAATACCTTTAATTTGATACCCATACCTAGAGATGGGAAACGGGTAAATACCCAAATCGTAAATACACGGTAAGTTGGGTATATATGGTAAAAATGGGTAAATACCCAAATATTTACCTAAAAGAAAGGTAAAAATAATCGTTCGGGAAATATGGGAAACAAACACACAAATTCAGTCCAAAATGTACCCAATTTGCCCTATATTGGTGAGTAGTCATCCATTACGCTCTCGGTTGAACTAGTTTTAATCTGTAATCCAGCGTTTTACAAAAATATTTTGCCAATAATGCATGCGGTTGCAAAAATGAAGTTTAGCCAGTAAACATAAGCGGAAAAACGTCGATGCTTATACAAAAAAAAGAATAGCAAGGGTAACAATAATGCACAAATGTAATTCATTTGTATTTAAATGAAAAACTGTCGTAACAAAGTTTCAAAATTTGTTCCAAACTCGCTGTGGCGAACATAAATTGTTGGTAAATGATAATTTTTGTATGATAGGTTAGGAGCTTTTAGTCCGTTAAATAAAAGGCAAAATTTAAATTTTCTGTTACCCTCCTACGCGTTCCGACGCTTTTCTGATTCCTATATTGCCCACTTATTTTGGACTCATTTCGGATTCTTTAATTATGAGCACCGTGGGCATGTTTGAGGGGTAGCTTTGTTTGCGTAAATATGTGTACCCTATAAACATTCTCTTACAATTCTGGAGTTCAATATGGGCCCGAAAAATATCAGCTTAAAAAATGCTATCGCCTTAGAGCCTTTTATGACTCCAATTAGATGAAATTATGAACAACAAACGAAAAATATTAAAATCAGTAAACTAGGCAGCTCCGGAATAAAAACTCGGAAATTTTTCTGCGACAATTTATTCTAAATAAATAATTAATTCAACTAATACTTATTTCATTTCTATCTTATCCTATGTTTTCCCCTTCGGATATAGGTCAAAAATTCTTCCTAAAAGCCCTGAAGTAGTGTCATTAAAAGACTCAAGATTAGCAGTATATGACGCCAATAAGGCTAGGAAGCAGGCCAGTATAAGACTTATGTTAGAGGCAAAATATGAGCCTGCTAGAAGTCATATAGCATTCGCTTCAGGCTCCTAAATGAGTTCATAACGAGTGCAAATGATCCAAAGTTTGGACTCCTTTCAGACTAATTGTTGACTCCGAGTGTTTGCTGGGTTGTTTGTTTAAAATCAAAACGAAATTTTTTTAATTTCAAGTGACGTATAAATTTAAGTGCTGAATTGTAATTCCAAGGAGCCTCGTTTCAAATGATTTTTAAATACCCAAAAAAAGTTACAAAACAGGAATATTCCGGGTATTTTCCTGGTATTTACCCATAAAAATGGTAAATTCCCGGTAGAATCCCAACTCTACGCATATCGTACAAACACATTACAGAGTCACCCCTGGTCCACCTTTATGGCGATATCTCGAAAAGGTGTCCACCTATAGAACTATGGCCGACTCCCTCCTAAAATACTCTTTTAATACCTTCGATTTGATAGCCAAGTCATACAAACACATTCCAGGGTTACCCTGGGTTCATTTTCCAACCTGGTGATTTTCCCTTATTTTGTCTCCAAAGGTCTCAGCTGAGTATGTAATGTTCGGTTACACCCGAACTTAGCCTTCCTTACTTGTTTTTCTACACTTTGTGCAACATAAAATTTAATTGGCGAAATTCCTGAGCAGCTGGCTGGCTGCTTTTGAGCAGCACAGCATAGCATAGCATAGACCGACAGAGAATTCTGCGACTACATCAGCTGATTTGGGTGTTGGTGCAAATACCCGCAAGTCGCAAACCAGAGGGCGGACACTCGTGTGTGGCAGTTGTGTGAACAAATTGCATTTAAATTACATTTAATTTTCAAAAGTGTCAACAGAGAATGACAGATATTGAGTTTTTTTTTGCCCATTTTTGCTTTTATTTCGGCAGCAATTTCACTGTCATTTGGTGCGAATCAAGCGAATATAAATTAATACATATGTACGTATTTGTAATGTACTTCGTATTATACATAAAATTGGCAGACTTTCTAATTGAAACAAGCTTTGCTAGCGTACACTTGTTAATCACGAAGCCTAATGATGCATGCAATTCGAAAATGTTGTCTGCCAATTAGTGGCACAATGATTTGGTTTATTAGCTTTGGAAAGCAACCGCAATATGAGATATTTGAATAAAATTTATTTTTCTATAAATTTAGAAGCTTGTTTTACAATGTATTTGAGTCTCTTCCGTTTTATAAGAAATACGTAGGAAGAAAGCCGGGTGGATAAGAAGAGGAGCCAGAGAAATAAACAAGGATCATTATTATTCACTATTTTTACTAGTGCAAAGGCAGATGCAGTCAGCCATATAAATTCCCCGATGCTCGCTTTACAATTGGTCTCAAAGTGCAGTGAAATTCCTTATAACCGGACACTCGCCGTCGCAGTGTTTATGTCCGGTTATGGGAGATGTCCGCTTATAAGGGATGAAGTCACAAAATATATACCACACATATAAATTATATTGTACATAATTCATCTAAAAATTTTTTGGAAGTAACGAATATTTGCATGCTTTAGTATTACATATAAATACTTATACATATATCGATTAAGTACATGGTCATTGCACTCCTTATCTCCAGCCATGTTAGCACAGAACATAATTGTGAGTCTTTCCTTTGATAGTTTACCGCCCACACATTTTTCGGATTTAAGAACGAGGGTTTTGTCAGGTAAGGCGCGAAAGAAAAAGCCACTTTCATCTACATTGTAAATGTCTTAAGGCCTGTAACCGATCAACAGAGATGGCAGTTTTGTCCTAAACTGTTCGACACCATCCTGGTTTACATCTGCAGCTTCACCAGATACGCATTTGAAAGCAACGTTATTCCTTATTCGCCACTTGTTTAACCATCCATTTGAAGCATTAGAATTAGGTACACCCAGTTTGCCTGCAATTTCCATTGCCTTGCTTTCAAAGTGGGACCAGAAATCGAAATGTTTTGACTTCTAGCGAGCCAACTAAAACACATCTTATCTATTTCAGAGCCACCTTCTTTAAGAAAACTTCGCTTTTGATGAAGATTAACTCCAGGTTCCCATTTATAATGAATTTGTACTTTATTTTTATTGATTTCACCAGCTTGTGTTTTGCCAATATTGAACCCTTCAAAGCAAAAGAAACGTGTACCTACTACCACTAAATTTTTGGGCTCACTATACTTTACCTTTTTGCAACTCCACGTACTGATCATTTATCTTTTTCGAAAACATTAATAATTTCCATTTTTATCTTTAATAGAAAGTACCTTCTTTTTCGGCGCCATATTATTACGAACTTTGAACGCAACCATTCCTTGAATATGTGCATACATGTTAAAAGGGGAATCACCTATTTCATTTTTATAATGAACAACAAAGCTTGCTTGTGATATTTTTGAATTTTGTCCGGTTATGAGACATTTTTGATGAAAATGGTTTGGATGGTATTTGTATGAAACTTTTAATGAAAAACCTGTGTGCCCAAAATCTGTCCGGTTATTGGAGCTGTCCGGTTATAAGAACTGTCCGTGATGGGGAATGTATTGCCTTTTTGTTGCGTTTACACACCGTTTAGGTACATACTAATTCTATATTTTTTTTTAATCCTAGTTGTGTGGAATACTTATAGGCGCGGTCTTAAGAGGTTAGTAAAGCGAAGCTAGCAGACGGAGAAGTGAAATTCAGAAACATGTCCTTGTAACCTCGCCGTTTGTAAACTTTGTAATTATACCTTTCATGAACATGAAATGGTATATTAACTTTGGCCCGATGTTTGTAACGTTGAGAAGTATAGAAGATAGACTCACCATTAAGTATACCGAATTGATCAGGGCGACAAACTGAGTTGATATAGCCATGCCCGTCTATCCGTCCGTCTGTCAGTCCGTCTGTCTGTTTGAACGCAAACTAGTCCCTCAAATTATGAGATATCTCAATGAAATTTGGCACAAGGATGTATTTTTGTATTGTATTAGACATTTGTCGGATCCGGTAGGATCGGACCATTACAACATATATCTCTCATACAACCCATCGTTCAGATAAGACGATTTCGGTCATTCCTGTCGCAATTTAGAAAGTATACACGTGAAAACTCGGTGATATATTTTTTAATATATCATAGAAGATTTTCCGAAAAAATCACTTTGATCGGAGCTATATATAGTATATATCCCATACAACCGATCGTTCAGATAGAATGATTTTTGGCCATTTCTCCCTTAGTTTCCAATATAAGAACGTGAAACTTGGTGATATATATTCTAATATATCATAGAAGATTTCCTGTAAAAATCATTTCGTTCGGAGCTATATATAATATATATCCAATACAACCGATCGTTCAGATAAGGGGTTTTTTGCCATTTTTTGTTTTTTATTTATCTTAAAAATCGTTTAGGTATGTACATCTGTTCACTATATATTTCTTATCTTATATATCCGATTGCTTGGAAATTACGAATGGGATAAGATTATTGTTCAGCCCCATTCATGAAAGGTATGAAACCTCGGCACAGCCGAAGACAGTCCCATCCTTACTTGTTTTTCTCTAATATCAATAACGAAAACAATTGTATAAAACAATATGAGCATGTCTAGCTAATCAAATACATAAAAACATATCTTTTTGAACTTTGATTTTCAAATTTTACCATAACCACTGTTTTTTGTTTAAAGATACATATTCCGTTTCTTCAAATTATTTAAAGGAAATGTTTAAAAAATTGTTATCTCTTTTTTTATTTTCTCCATTTGTCGCATTGTCTAGGTGACCCGAACTATGTGTAAGGTTTCAAGTTCAGTGAGGAGCTACTTAAAAATCGATCGTAAGATTCCAGAATTATTTACGGACTTTCTAATACCTCTAAATTTTTCGATCCCTGTCCCATCTAGAAAACTATTTTATACCAAATATTACAACATTATAGAGCCCAAAATTTCGTTCAAATTTTCAGGAATTTTTGGTTATCGGCAAGTTGCATAAAACTCGAAAAAAAAATTTTCATGTTGAGATGAAGTTTTGAATTTTCATAATCCTTGGATCACCTAGCAAAAACTTGGTTGCTCATATTGCGGTGTCGTGGTGTTCTGAAATATGTTCTTGGTTTCAAGAACCTAGCTTCACCGGAAGTTACCAAAATAACGGTCGCAAAATTCCACATGTTGTAAATTGGCTTTCTAAATATCTCGATCCCTGTCTTATCTAGAAAACTCTTTTATCCCAAATATTACAACCTTATAGATACCAAAATTAGGGTCAAAATTGCATGCGTCTGGGTTGTCGGAAAGTCTCTTAAAACACTACCGGTCCTATATAAAACACTTTTTTGTCCTACATACATACAACCTAAAAAAGCTCATAGCTTCATTCAAAGCTTCAGGTCTCAGGGTTATTCAGGGGTGTTCCTGGCAGCTCGAAAGGAAAATTTCAAAAACCAGCTAGCAACAATTTCTTTCCCTCATAATGCATTTTAATGGATTCTGAGGTATGTTCTTAGCTCTTCGGGAAGTGGTATTATAAATTCAGTTTCTTCATCAGCAATTTGTCCATTTTATTCCGATGGTATTAACTTCTAAATATCGTGCTTAATGGCGTTTTGGTGCCTTTCGTTTTCTTCTAGAAGCAGTTCCAAGTTGGCAAGCATTTTTCCAGTTGACATCTTTGAGGTTTAACTTGAAGTAAAACATAATTCGTAATATCACCCTTTTGCTAAGTTAACCCAAAAATTCTGAAGCACAAAAAAATCAATCTTATTACAAAAAGTTTTACAACTTAAATACTTTGTGCTACTAGCCAACTCATATCCAACAATCTGGCAAAAATATTATATCGGATGCATTTGCCCAAACCATATGTTTAAAACATAGTTTTATGTACACAAATTTTGTTGAATAGAAATTTGTTTATTATGACTAACATGAACTTCATAAACACAAAAGTTTCATTCCTACCCAACCATAACTAATATTTTAACCAACTTTCTCAAAAAAAGTATAAAAGTACTTCAATTTGTTTTCTGTATCTTCATACTGTCATTTCATAATAAAATCTCTATCATAAATACTTTTGTATCAGATTTGCAACATTTTATGTATTTACTCAAATATACTATGAACTCAAACACAATTTTGTCATTTTATGTTTTATTTTTATGTGTAGTTATGTTAGATTTTCTATCTAACAGCATAGCTCGATTTTATGTCACAACAACAAAAATAAAATTTCTATACAATCGTCAAACAACAAAACAACTTCAAAGTGTTAACAAAGTGTTGATACAAATATTGACATAACCCTTAACAGGTGTCCAATTCAATGTAAACTTCATAAATTTACAACAACAAATCTAACAGACTTCTAACTGCTTACAAATATGTAAGCATAAAACATTATACTCGCACCTTCATACATCAATTTGGTAATAAAAACTTGGGTAAGTCTTCATAAGAACCCTAAAATGGTTTATTGTTTGTCAAAAATTATGAGACTAAGAAATTGATGTATTTTGAAGTAATTTTTATTGGCAACATAAAATGAGGGAGTTCTCTTTTAGTTACAATGAGAACTCATAAAACTGTTTTACTTTTTCGTCAAGAATACATTTTGTTTAGCCCTAAGAAAATACAATACTGCACCGAGCATCTATCTATCGAATTTAATGGTTTGGTGAAGTAGCTTTTTATGTGTAGCTTTTGTAAATATAAAATTCAGAATATGTTTTTAAAACTTCCATTTATTGTACTGATTGAAAAAATATGCTTGACTTTTATAAACAAAATAGGAGACCCGGCAGACATTGTTCCTAAATTTGGTCTATCTGCATACATTTTAATAAGCTTTTCCGTCTAACTCTGCCCTCCCCCCTCTTCACTTTTTCTTAATCCTTTTATTCACTCCACCCTCCGTCTTTTACGCTTCATCTATCTCCATCTTCGTCTCACTCTATCTCTTTCTCAGTCTCGTTCTCCTTCCCTCTTTTCTCTTATCTCAATTTCTTCTCATTCTTCTTCATCCCTTATTGCCAGTCCCAGAGGGTGCTATCTATTTTGTTCCAGTCCCACTCCGAGTCTCAGTCCCAGTCCTAGTCCTAATCCCAGTCCCAGTTCGTCTCTGGTCTACTTCCCGGAAAAAAGCATCGTAAATACTAATATAGGCAAATTTATATACCAAATTTCAGGCAAATCGAATAGGATGTATGTAAATAGGTATGTGGATATTATTAATTCATGTCTTTATTTCGGCTTCGCATGCATATTTATCAGTTTTGCCATGTTGATGCGACTAAATCGAATATCACAATGAAAATTACTTTAAAGCTCTCAGCAAAAGCTTTCATTCGATATCGATAATTCACACATATTCTAGGTATATCCGGGTCCATGTTTTGGCCTATATCTCGAGACCCTAGTCACCCAGCGGTGTAAAATTACTCTGTACTAAAGCACTCACCAACAGCTTCAATGGATATCAACATAATGTAAAAACACTATCTAGGCGTTCACGGGCTCACGTTTTGGCGTATATCTCGAGACCCTAGTCACCCAGGGGTATGAAAATTACCCTCTATTACTCATCAGCAGCTTTCATTTGATATCCATATTCTATAAACACATTCTAGGGGTACCCGAGTCCACGTTTTGACCTATATCTCGAAACCCTGTGTCGATGCTGAATTATCTTTGCTATAAACCTCACGGAGACCGAGGCCTTTCCAACGAATGCAAAACCGTGGAAATCGCGTTCTGGAGTTATAGCGTCAGGAAGGAAAATCCGACTTATTTTTATATTATAGAATAAATGCAAAGCGCGGTAACCTCGGAAGAGTTTTTAGGCCGAGATTCTCTTTCAATTTGCATTGTGATCTTGTTAGTTTTCCCTTCAAGTTGGCGGGATGGGACCTACATATTTATGCCGACTCCCAACGTCCCCTACAAGGCCGATGAATTTTCAGTGAGAAGGTTTTCAACACTCAGGGTGTTTGCCAAATAACTTCCGAGGGGCAACCCTGATTGAAAAATTGGAATTTAGAAAGTGTCAGTTGTCAAGAATCAAGATGTCTCCTTATATAAAGACATATTCTTGCTAAACTTGGATTGAGCTTAATTCAGAGGTCGAGTGACACAATACAAAAAGTTTCGCTAGGGGCGCACGGGCTGAGATATTTAGAAAAATCAAACGGAACGGAGGGAATTTTGGGGTTGATTTTTATGTAAGTTCTCATGAAGCTACATGCGTAAAACTTAACAGATAATTTCAGACACCGAGAACATGTAAGAAAAGGAGAAAATAAAAATAAAATAAAACAATTTCAAGCACTTCCTTTATATAAATGGACAAAAAACAGCGAAAAATATCTGCTTATATAAAGACATATTCTTGCTAAACTTTGATTTTTAAATTTTGACATAGAAATTGCAAAAATATTTGTGAGTATTAAAAATATAAAAGTGGAGCGTAAAATATAAAAGTGGAAAGCTGGTAGGAAAGGAGATATTATTAGTCAATAAATTACGCTCCACCTTTATATTTTTACTTCTCATAAATATTTTTGCAATTTCTATGTCAAAATTTAAAAATCAAAAATTTAGCAAGAATATGTCTTTATATAAGCAGATATTTTTCGCTGTTTTTTGTCCATTTATATAAAGGAAGTGCTTGAAATTGTTTTATTTTATTTTTGTTTTCTCCTTTCCTTATATTTTATCGGTGTCTTTACTTATCTGTTAAGTTTAACGCTTGTAGCTCAATGAGAACTTACATAAAAATCAATCCCAAAACTCCCTCCATTCCATTTGATTTTTCTAAATATCTCAGTCCGTGCGCCCCCTAGCGAAACTTTTTGTATTGTGTCTTCGGCTGTCATCGACCTCTGAATTAAGCTCTAAATTTTTAGCATCTAGCTCATCGAAAAGTTACTTAAAACCCAGTTTCAAATTTCCAAATTATTATCTAATTTTTTCGATCCGTGCGCCACCTAACGGAATTTTTTTCTCCTTTTTGTTCCTTTGCCACGGTGTCTTAACATAGCTCAATGAGAAGTTACTTTAAAATCGATCTCAAAACACCAAATTTCCATACTATTATCTAAATATTTCGATCCGTGCGCCACCTAACGGAATTTTTTCTCCTTTTCATAAATTTTCTCGGCGTCCTTTCCCATCTGTGAAGTTTTACAGTTGTAGATCAATGAGAACTTACATAAAAATCAATCCCAAAATTTCCTCCGTTTCGTACGATTTTTCTAAATATCTCATCCCGTGCGCCCTCTAGCGAATCTTTTTGTATCGTGTCATCATGCTGTCATCGACCTCTGAATTAAGTTTAAAATTTCAAGTCTCTAGCTCATCGAGAAGTTACTTAAAAGCTGGTTTGAAAATTTTCAAATTCTTATCTAATTATTTCGATCCGTGCCCCACCTAACTGATTTTTTTCCTTTTGTTGCATTGTTACGGTGTTCTAAGCTATGTGTTAAGTTTTAAGTTTGTAGCTCAGATTTGTATGAAAAGGGGACAAACATTCAACCGACCTAATATTAAGGAAGTAAAAAACCATGATATATTCAAAAAAATTAATAAAGCTGTCAAAAATACAATTTTAATTTACTTAATTCAATTGTGAAAGCCAAAGTTTTAAGAAAAATTAAGTATGTTGAAGAAAGTTCCACTAGGTATACCCAAAAAAATAATTTTCGAGCCTGCGAAAAAAATGGCGAAAGGGTAAATTTTTCAACCAAAACATTTCCCAAAACCCAAAAAATATTTTTTTTTAAACTGTTATCGCCAACGTTTTTACAACAGTTTTTTGAAAAAAAAATATTTTTTTGGGTTTTGGGGAGTGTTTTGGTCGAAAAATTTACCCTTTCGCTATTTTTTTCGCAGGCTCAAATATTATTTTTTTGGGTATGCCTAGTGGACCTTTTTTTTCTGCGCCCAAATTCCATCGAAAAATCAATGGCGCGATGTCGGTTAACTTTCGTCCATACAAATCGACCCATGTTAGTGTACGTGCGCACAGAGCTCTAATACTCAAATTTTTTCAAATCCTTGTTTGAACATTAAATATCTCTAAGGGTAGTGTTACCAGGGCAGTGATACTGAGCAGAGGAATTGCGAAAGGGAGTGTGGGACCTCTCATAAAATTTTTATCTCGAAAGCTTTAACGAAAATTGAGGTAGATTGAAAAGAGGTTGTGGAACCATACAAATTCAAATTTCCATATGTGTATATCAATAACCATGGGATCTGCATCACGGGTATTCCCTGGATATTACTAACATGGGAAGTCTTGCAACAGAAATTGCGCATTTATAGAATTCTATTATGATATATTGTCGGCTTAGATTGTAAACCAGCTAAGTACAAAAAACGACTTTTTGATTCATTTTGATAGAGCATCAACGAGGTAAAATAGTAGACCTAAACATTAACCACACACAAAGTTCAAACCCAATCTGACGAATTTACTTCATGTGCTGCTCATAAAAAATTAGGTTTTTGCCTGATATGTGAAATTTTTTTGCGTCGGGTTTTGAGTCTAAGCCAATATAATCGCATCATCAGTGCGTGGGTTTAAAATTTTGTTCAAAGAGTTGAGATACCGAAAATGACTGCTTATTATACGGAGGAGTAGAAACTATAAGAAAAGGACTATGTCGTATCTCAAATTAAGAGAAATTTGTATATCACAATTTCATATCCCTTATCTAAGCAATTGGATTAACCGAATTGTCGATCGCGGGTGACACTAGTATATTATTAAACATAATAAATCATCATATATATATAAACTAAGCTAATTGCTTTTTCCGTCATCCATTGAAAAATTTTATTTGGAGACAAACCAGTTTCGGCGCCGCGCCATCATTAGTGTCATTTTTTATTTCTGATCTGTTGTTTTCGTTTATGTTATATTTTTAGTTTAGTTGCATGTTTGTCTATTGCGTTGTTTTACTTTTTTACCATTATGTGGAAAATTAGTGTCGAACTTGTCTATACATACAGTAAAATTCTGTACATTGAAGATATTTCAAAAAATTTGTGGGAGGGGTCCTTATTGAACCCCTGAGCTTAAATCAGCAGTTTTCTTTATTTTTTGTCTCTCTCTGTGTAAGTTTGTGCTGGTATCACTCAAAAGCCACTGCTTAGAATTGAGTGTAACTTTTAATGCTGCATCACAAGAAGTTTAACTTACGAAACCCAAAACATGGGCCCGGGTATTTTTGAAATGGTTTCGTACAATATGTATATCAAGTGGAAGCTGCTGATGAGCGATTAAACATTTCTTTACATTTTTGATACATGATGCAAAATGATTCAAAAACAAAAACAATTTTGATACATGTCAACCCGTTTCCGAGATATTGGACAAAGTGTAGTTCAGGAGTTTTATTATAAATTAAACTATAAATGAGGTCGCCACATTAGTAACTCGGAAGCGGCTTTGGAATTACTTCGCTTTCGCATCCACCAACAAAATTCTTCGGTAATGCATTTAGGGGGTACATTTGAAGAACGACCGGAAGTGTAGTTTGATCATAAAAGCGTAAGCAAAAATATATGAAAGATTCTAATCATACCACATTTTTGGATTATTTAAATCTAGCTCAAGAAAATAGCTCGAAATTTTCTCTACAATAACGTTTCGATATATATGTACCGGGAATTTAGGAAGCTCTTCTGAAAATCCAGGGTTTAGATCCCAAGTATAACTAGTTGGTAGCTCTTCCAGATAATCAATGTAATATTATTCCTTCAGTGCAGCAATTTATTCCTGAAGAACAGCTTGCATAGTTTAAAGTACTGCCGAAAAAGTTATACAATGGTACAAGTCTTAAATTTACATAGCTTCGAAATATTTACAAGGAAGCAAACGTGTTTTTAAAGTTGTGGAGCCTTTATACCACCCACAACCATACCCTTAAGCAAAGATTCTATCTAAAGTACATGGGAGGAGTCTTCAGTGATCGTATGCATGGACAACTTTATGTTACTTGCCCACCAGTAGCTGCATTCAAAAATTAATTTGTATATTGCAGTGTGGAATATATAAATGATCTAAGGCAACCCAAAACAAGTAAGGAAGGCTAAGCTTGGGTGTAACCGAACATTACATACTAAGCTGAAAGCTTTGGAGACAAAATAAGGGAAAACAAACATGTAGCAAATGAACCTAGGGTAACCCTGGAATGTGTTTGTATGACATGGGTATCAAAGAGTATTTTAGTATTAAAGAGTATTTTAGAAGGTAGTGGTCCATAGTTCTATAGGTGGGCGCCTTTTCGAGATATCGCCATAAAGGTGGACCAGGGCTGACTCTAGAATTTGTTTGTACGATATGGGTATCAAATTAAATATATTAATAAGGGATTTTAAAAGGGAGTAACCCTTAGTTGTATATGTGAAAGCGTGTTCGAGATATCGACCAAAATGTGGACCAGGGTGACCCAGAACATCACTTGTCGGGTACCACTAATTAACTTATATACTTAATACCACAAACAATATTCCTGCCATGATTCCAAAGGCTTTCGATTTCGCCCTGCAGAACTTTTTCATTTTCTTCTACTCAATATGGTAGGTGTTACACCCATTTTACAAATTTTTTCCTAAAGTTATATTTTGCGTCAAAAACCAATCCAATCACCATGTTTCATCCCTTTTTTTCGTTTTTGGTATAGAATTATGGCATTTTTTTCATTTTTCGAAATTTTCGATATCGAAAAAGTGGGCGTGGTCATAGTCGGATTTCGTTCATTTTTCATACCAGGATAAAGTGAGCTCAGATAAGTACGTGAACTAAGTTTAGTAAAGATATATCGATTTTTCTCAAGTTATCGTGTTAACGGCCGAGCGGAAGGACGGACCGTCAACTGTGTATAAAAACTGGGCGTGGCTTCAACCGATTTCGCCCATTTTCACAGAAAATAGTTATCGTCGTAAAATCTATGGCTATACCAAAATTTCGCAAGGATTGGTAAATTTTTGTTCGACTTATGGCACTAAAAGTATTATAGACGAATTAAATGAAAAAGGGCGGAGCCACGCCCATTTTGAAATTTTCTTTTATTTTTGTATTTTGCTGCACCATATCATTACTGGAGTTGAATTTTGACATAATTTACTTATATACTGTAAAGGTATTCAATTGTTTGATAATATTTGACTTAAAAAAAAATTTTTTTTAAAAGTGGGCGTGTTCGTCATCCGATTTTGCGAAGTTTTATAGAGTGCACATATAGTAATAGGAGTAATGTTCCTGCCAAATTTTGTCACATCATCTTCAACGACTGCTAAATTACACCTTGCAAAACTTTTAAATTACTTTATTTTAAAAGTGGGCGGTGCCACGCCCATTGTCCAAAATTGTATTAATTTTCTGTTCTGCGTCATGAGGTCTATGACCATCTACCAAGCTTCATCGCTTATCCGTCTTGGGTAATGAATTATCGCCCATTTTCGGTTTTTCGAAATTTTCGATATGAAAAAGTGGGCGTCGTTATTGTCCGATTTCGTTCATTTTAAACAGCGATCTGATATGAGTAGCCAGGAACTTACATACCAAATTTCATTCAGATACCTCAAAATTTAATCAAGTTATCGTGTTTACGGACGGACGGACGGACATGGCTAAATGAATTTCTTTTTTCGCCCAGATCATTTTGATATATAGAAGTCTATATCTATCTCGATTAGTTTATGCCGTTACGGTTTACCGTTATGCGAACAAAATTAATATACTATGTGAGCTCTGCTCAGCTGAGTATAAAAAAATTGAAAATTCTTTTTTTCAAAGTTCCATGCGTACAAGTTATATATGTATGTGCATATATATTTTTAAGATGCTTGCAGACAAATTTCTTGATTTTTCTGCTAAGTTTCCAAAAAAGTCTGAGTGCTTTTGTTTGTTTTTTTTTGTTTGCTCAGAAACTAAAGTCCGTCCAAAATTAAAATTTTTGTTACTTTTACTTAAATCAATATGGCTAAAACCCGAAACATGAACTTGTTCAGGATATTGGCACTTTTTCTACGATAAGAGTAAAAAGGCACCATATAGCTTAGCAATTAGTATATACCCAACTCGATGGAAATAAAATGAAATGTTTTTGCTTGGAGAAATATTACAAAAAGTAAAATAAATATGCATAAGGTAAATATTTACAAAATAAAAAAATACACTTAGCCAGAAATTTCTAAAAACGCTTATATGTTATTTCTTTACTTGTTCATCTTACTTAAATACTTTCTTACATATATTTGTATATTGCACATACATACACACATTTGCACTCAGATTTCTGCTCATTTACACTTTGCCGGCACTTTCGTTCAACGATGAAAAGTGTGCCAGACCAACAAACAAGATAAAAAGGAAGTACGTTAAAACTTAAGCAAAAATATCGCAATGCGGGTGGAATCGAAGATTATACATACATATACCCAGTTGTATGTTTTAACAGCAATATTATCTTTCTTTAAGCTTATACGTTTTGCCTACTTTTTTGGTTGTTTTATCTTTTTAATTTTGCCCTAAAAGATTTAAACCAATTGAGTTGAAAATAAAAACTAACATTTTATAACAAAACCAAATGACTGCTCTTACAGTGCGGCGTAAGGTCATGACTTGAGCGTCATAAATTATAAATAAATAAATAAATGTAAGGCGCGATAACCTCCGAAGAGATCTAAGGCCGAGCTTCTCTTCCAATTTGCGTCGTGCTCCTCTTGATATTCCCTACAAATTGGCCGGACGGGACCTACATGTTTTATGCCGACTCCGAACGGCATCTGCGAGGCAGATGAGTTTTTCACTGAGAGCTTTTCATGGCAGAAATACACCCGGAGCGCTTGCCAAACACTGCCGAGGGGCGACCCCGCTTAGAAAAATTTTCTTCTAATTGAAAAACCTTATTCTAAAATTTTGATGTTGCTTTGCCCGGGGTGCGAACCCGGGGCATACGGTGTGATAGGCGGAGCACGCTACCATCACACCACGGTGGCCTCACAGCGTCATAAATTACAGGAGATTATTTTCTATTATTGGGTATTTTATTTTATTGAGAAACATAGCTGTCCCAAATTTGTATTTTGTATTTGATTTAAGCACACTTGGGTATAGAAAAAACAGCTGCTGTATTCGACATGTATTTTATACCAAAAATAGCACATATCATGAGAGTGAGCATTTCATCATATTCATATTACTTGTACGCGAGCATTGGATAAGCAGTGTGCAAGAAAATTTTAGGTATTAAAGCCTACATATTCTACGCTTGATGTGCTTACTTAGATCTTGCATACTCGAAAAGTTTTATTTTAACTTGCTATGAGGCACTTTTACCAAAAGTAAACTCGGTCTCCCCAGGCATGCGCTTTGCGTGATAAAGCGAGTGAGAGCAAGAGGTACGTGTATCAAAAAATTGTACACAGAGGGGCTAGGGACAAGTAGAAAGCGAGAAGGACGAGAATTTGTATAAGATGAAACAAAGGAAGCCGAAGTTTGTAAAGAAAAGCTAGTAAAAAGATTGGAAAAATATGGATAAGGAGAGTGAAATAAAGAGAGAGAGTAAGGTATGAAAAGAATGAGATGGGGAAAAAAGAAAATTATGGCAAGAAGATGGAGACAGGATAAAAATATAAAAATAATATACCAAAAATAAAATATGGCAACGAAGAGAGAGAAAATATAAAACGAGAGTTAGAAGGAAAAATGGGAAAGGGGGAAAGTTAAGAGAAACAGCATTATATAGGTTTTATACACTCAAGAATATTCACATGATTGATGTGGAGGTTACCTTATACCCAACTGCTCGATCCGCTAGAACCTGACATAGTTCACAAGTTTTTCAACGACCCTACCAGACATCCCTATCAAGAACTAGATCCTCTATTATAAAATAACCGTATCCTATTGATGCTTCTAGATCGAAAAACTCTGGCATTCATTATACCATGAATCTTAAATTGGCGAGCATAGGTAAAGACGTAGCTAGGTATACTGTCTCATTTTAACAGCTAGCAACATCAAATTTTACCACAAGCTTACGTATTGGGAGTAATGTCAAATCCCCCATCAAAATATGCCTGCTTGCCAAATTTCATCAAGATATCTCAAAAATTGAGGGACTAGTTTGCGTTCAAACAAACGCACACACGTACAGACGGACGGACGGACAAACGGGCATGGCTAAATCAACTCAGCTCGTCCCTTGATCATTTGGTATACATATTGGTGGGTCTAACGGAAAAATATACATAAAAAATGATTTGGAGCCTTGAAAATGAAAAAAATCGATTTCGATCAAAACAAGTTCCAAAAACCAAACAAAAAAAATTTTTTTTTAAACTGTTAATGCCAACGTTTTTATCGCATAATTTAAGTGGGATAGGAACTATGAGGCAAATTCGTTTTCATCGGCAGACACTTTTGCAGGTTACTGAAGAAACCCTTAAAAAAAATGGCGAAAAAACAAATTTTTTCACCAAAACACCCCTCAAAACCCAAAAAATATATATCAAAAACTGTTATCGCTAAAGTTTTTAGCGGACAATTTTGAGTCGGCGAGGGTATACATGAAAATTGTAAATCAAACGAAAATTTTTTAAGTAGGTCATGAAAAAAACTTAAAAATCTAAGAAAAAAAGTCAAAAAACTCAAATTTTGCAGGCTCGAAACTTATTTTTTTGGGATGCTTTTTTTCCTGAGCCCTAAACCTATCGAAAAATCGATGGCGGGATATAGGTTAATAAATCGACCCAGGTTAACGCCTATAGCTCTTTGACCCCTGATCTACTCATAAATCCTTGTCATCTCCTGAAAATGGTTTCACCATGTTACAATTGATTTTTCCAAACCCGTGGTAGCCGCCAACGTTTTCTGAACTTTGCATCTCTTAAGGGTGTACCTATTCGATGCTGGTTATATTCTTTTTTTTCTTTCGTGGAGCCCCACATTTTAGCAGCCATTTATTTCCCTCACTTCTCTTTCTAGCCGAAACCCTGATGTTATTGTTGTTTTTGTAGCGATAAGGTTTCTCCCCGAAGGCTTTGGGGAGTGTTATCGATGTGATGGTTCTTTGCCGGATACAGATCCGGTACGCTCCGGTACCGCAGCACCATTAAGGTGCTGGCCCGACCATCTCGGGAACGATTTATGTGGCCACATTAAACCATCAGGCCATTCTTTCCCTCCCCAACCCCAAGTTTCATGAGAAGCTTAGGGTCGCCAGGGCCTCGTCTGTTAGAGAAACAGGATTCGCCGCGGATAGGAGAGGTTGACAATTGGGTTTGGAGAAGCTACATATTGTGCTGGCAACCTGAAAGGGTTGCGCTACAAAACCCCTTGAATCTGATATTTTAGTCTCCTCTTACGACAGGCATACCTATCGCGGGTATATTCCGACCCCCTAACCCGCTGAAGGTCCGAAACCCTGATATTGGATATATCTAATCTAGTGTTTTCGTTAACGCAGCTTAAAGTTTGATATGTGGCTCACCTAGCGCTTAAATTGCTGGCTAGCTGTCAAAGAAGAGTTACCTTCAGATCCTCTAATGAAATTCTTATCTTCGAAATCGTGAGACATTGTGGTATAGAGGTGGAGTTAACGCTGCTGTCTGTTTTCGAGAATAATAATCTATTTTTAAACTTCCTCAGCACACTGGATCCCTTCTGATTATCTTTCTTGCAGACATATTTTCCTCAGTCTCTGTGCGATTTAGACCGGGTATATGGCTGGCATTCGATAGGAAACAACTTTAAAATGGATATAAAGCCACCGTGGGTAGGTTTGACAAAGTCCGCGAGGCCAGTGCACGCAGTGCGATGAACTTTCAGAAAAGAAGTGAAATTTGAGCTCTTGGATTTACATCGGAATTTCCACATCGTAAAAGTGCGCCAAACTGTTTACACCACTTTGCTAAGCTTTGGCAAATTATGAGTAAAAGTAAACAAGCACAGCAGAGGTGTAACACCCAAGCTTGTGGTATGCTTTCTGCTTCTTGGAGACTACCCGTTTGGGGAGTTTTATCAATGCTGATGGTGTTTTACCAAATATTGATACGATGCGAGTCGGAAAATAGCACCACAAAGGTACTACCTCGATGATCGCGAGAATGATCTGACCTGATCACATTGAACCTTCTACGACGCGCAATTTCTCCTTCGATGAAGATCTTGGGATTGCCAGCGCGTCATGTGCTAAATAAACTGGATTCGTCACGTGTAAGTAATGTAGTGTGCCCAATCGTATTAATCTTCTAGCTTTAGTTTATATTAGCTTAACTGTAATTTCAATAGTCCTACTTTACTGAAAGCACCTTTCACATCAAAAACCACTGCCAGAGCAATTTGTCTCAGAAATGAACTATGCTTATCACATCATGCAACTGTCGATGGAGGTCCCTCCTCAGCTACACATAATGTGGCATGGAGGAAGGAAATCATCGAGAAGTATTTCTATGCAAACATACAAATGTGTGTGTAGTGTAATTTTTTTAGTTCTTTCAGAAAGAGAGGTAAGATTGGCCTGAATTTTAGCGAAAAACTTTGTTTGGCGCCTATAATAATGGTTGGAACACTGCCTGGGATACACAAATAGAGCTGTCTCTAATTCTCCGTTGTCGAAAATAGTTACCTGAATTGTTATGCAACGGCTTTAATCGAATATGCGGTTGAGTCTCAATATTTCTCATGTAATAATTTAAATTACACTCCAAATTTCCTATTGGGATTCTGCACATCATTCAACATTTACTCCAACACGCAGCTGTTGAATTTAATTTTCTTGCCAACTATCTGCCTTTACTTAATATATTTTCGAAATATTTAGCTCTCGTGTACACTCGTACATTGTATGTGTATAGTATTTAGAAGACAGACACAACTCAATATGAGAAAATAATAAAATACAGACATACATCACGTCATATAGATTGTAAACTACATATACCAATCACACCACTACATTTACATGCACACACTTAAATTTTGAACAACAAAATTTCAATGCGAAGCACGATCAATATTTTCCTCAACTCACAACGATTCACCACTTTCATTCGATACGACTATTTTAACGAAATTCGAGCAAAAATCGAGACGCGCGCGCTAAGTGCACCGCCGCTGCAAAAACAACTGCAGTTTACTTTTACTATATTGTATTAGCAACGGAAAATTTTTTAATAAATTTTTATCATTTTTATCATATTTCAATTAAAAACACACAAAAAATTAATTCATAAATTCATTACATTAATGCGATTGTAAATTTTTGGAAATATCTAACAAATAAGCCAACAAAAAAATCAAATAACCCATCAAAACGAAAAAATAAACGAAATAACACAAAATTAATACGATTTCAAAAAAAATATATATATATTGATAAATTCTAAAAAACAAATATATCGAAACGTAGCTAAATCTAAAACAACATTTCTCTGAAATTCAAACACAACCATAGAAATTAGTCGATTTCATATATATTAATAAATTAATCGTACACCTATGCTGAAAACTGAAAATAAAAATAGTATTCGACGTGCAAAATTAAATTTCGGGATACAAATTCGCTAGACAAAATTCATTTTCAAAAGAATTTGTGATTTGTGGTAACGTGTACAATCTACTTTATACTCTACTACATATATCTACTACTTACTCTACCTACCTACATACCACATATATATATATATATCAGTTTTGTATATGTATATACATTTTTCTAAAAAGATTATAAATTTTTACATATACCTTTTTTTATAAAAAAAAACTATAAATATTGTGCTTATGTTTTGAGTTATTTTACACCCTTGCAGTCTGAATAGAGCAGCTTGTGCATTGAAGACAAAAAAGAAACAAAAAAAGTTTAAAAAAAGAAAAAAAAATATTTGTAAAATAGTCACCCCAAGACTCATACTAGTGATACAAAATGGTTGCACAGTGGCAAATAATCAATCAAAATATAAAAATATGGACGGTAATTTTCCCAAAAAAAGCATTAAAAATGTGTACATATGTTGCATACTGCACGTGTTTCAATTTTTTACATACATATCGCTATGTATATATGCATATCAAAGCACATACATAAATACATGCTAATTAATCTTTTTAGTCCATAAAATTTTAATAATTGAATTAACTAATTATGGAGTTACAAAAATAAATGGTGATAAAAGAAAAAATTGCACATCATAAAAAATATAACATCTAAAAAACCATAAAATTAAATAATGAATAAAAATATATAAATTATGATCATTTAAATTGAAGTAATGCATTAAAATTAAAATACATAAATATATTATAACGTAATTTCAATTAATATAAATTTGTAAATAATATTTACAAAAAATCTGATAAAATAAAAAACTGAAAATCATAAAAAATATACAATCTAAAAAAACACAAAATTAAATAGTTGAAAAAAATATGTGCATCATAAAAGCTATTAAAAAATTAACTCGACTTCTCGCGAGATTCTCGTGTCTTGAAGTCCTCGTAAATCTCGCGAGCTTCTCGACATTCTTACTTAATCGCTGTATGGACAATATTTATACACTTGGTTTTTTTTACTTGTGACTTTTTTGTTGATTATATTGCTTCAATGACATTTAACTTAAAACATATTATTATACATATAATTTTGTTCGCAATATTTTGTTTTTCAAAGAGACATCAGAACACGGCTTCTCACGAGATTCTCGAATCTCGAATTACTCGTAAAGCTCGCGAGATTCTCGAATCTCGAATTTCGTAAGGCTCGCAAGATTTTCGAATTACTCGTAATACTCGCGATCTTCTCGACTTTCAATTCAGTCGCTGCATTGGCAATATTCTATACATTTCAGGGTTTTTTACTTGTGGTTTTGCGGACATTTTGGCTGTGCTCTAGAAGAAATCGTAAGCTCTATATAAAACAGTAATGAATCGATTAAGTTGAATGTCGAGAAGCTCGCGAGCCTTAGAGTAATTCGAGATTCGAGAATCTCGCGAGCCTTACGAGTTAATTCGAGATTCGAGAATCGAGACTCGCGGGAAATCTCTTCTCGAACAAGTTCGAGAAATCGTAATCTCTAATAATTATTTTTAAGTTGAAATACCTACATTTTTTCACACAGCTAACTTAAATTTCTTATATTTATATAAAATCTCGTATATCAGCAATAGTAACAGCTATAAAACCGAGGTTTATTTTAAATATTAATTTTTACAAGCTTCATTTTTGCTTATAAAATAAAAAAATTTCGTAATTTTTTATTTCGGTCGAAAATTGAAAGTTATTATTTAAATTTTTGATTTCATCTCTTCAGATAGTAATATGTCTCTATTACTTAGGCATAGTTTTTCAGCAAAACTCTGTTTATCAGTACGCTTAAATTTATTCTGCAGTTTGTTCAGTATACTTTAACTGAAGCTTAAGCTGTGAGCTGAAGCGGCCGATCCTGCAGGATTGAACTCTAGTTACCTTATAAGTTTTTTGCAGTTCGTCGATATGGCGTCGAGTATACCCAACAAGCATTGGCTATGAGTACCATCTTAGAGCGTCAGGTTGATAACTAGGCATACTTCTAAATCTCAGAGCTGTTTTGACACAGTGGCCTCCACTCGAGAATCATAGGCGTACAATCAGCAAAAGAGGGAATGTTTATATAAAGCAAAAATTGCTATTACTTAAGTTGGAAAATTAGATCCCACCTTGTGGTTCTCTACCTAGACTCAAGTCGAAGTTTCCATACTACTGTATTTTCACCCGAAATAATAATAAAATATGAATATTTATTTTGATTAATCCACTGGTGGTAGATCCCTACCTGAAATTTTTTTTCAACTACCACCTCATTTCGATATCCAATGTAGGATATTAACTGCAGAAATGTGTTGGATAGTCATTGAGACTGTATATCGTACAAAGGTTGGATAATATTTGATATAGAGATACGTTGGAGATCAACTCAATACTCAAATTTTACATAAATTTTCACAAGGTTGATAGTGATGGATAATGACGTTGGATATTAATCGAGAAATACTATCTCGTTTAAGAATTATTAAATCATTGATGTTGATATCGCCTCCCGACCTATATATCTATATATATATATTTTTCCATGTGTATTGTAAACAAACTCCAGCTATTGCCGTATCTAAAAATGTATCTAGATAATGAAAAAACTCATGTTGCTGCGTACAAAAAGCTACCCCTAGAAGGCGACCTTAAACTGTGACTGAAAAACTGCAGAGCAGTGTAACTGTGTAGTTATATTTGACTAGAGTATAAGCAAACTGGTTAAGCTTAGCTAAACCAACTCAATTGGAACCACTACTGAGCCTTAATATCTCAATTTCAGAGATTGTTGAATGTACGTAAGTGTTAGATGGTAATCCTACTCAGATAAATGGTTTCATTCAGCTCACATTCACTTCACACCCCTTCAAATGGTAATACATGCAGCAACGAATTGAAACATAGCCATCGAAAATTTAATCAATATCGTCATAAGCTCTGTCTGTTTTTATTTGCGATATTTAAAGCAAAAAATTCTGTGAATTTGTATGACTTAAAGCATACAAGCCAATCTCGAAAACATTTTCGAAAAGTTCGAAAATTCCATAAAATTTTACGATAATTTTGAACTGTTTCGAGCTTTACCCTAAATTTTTTTGAGTATGCAGTTTTGCCGTCCAACCAATTTCACGATTTTGGCCAGTCGCATCCCTTCAAACAATAGATTTAGGTCAAAAGTATCAAATGTAAGTTTTGATCCCACCTTCCACCCGTGTGTCCTGGGTTCAGCTCCCGAGCAAAGTTACATCAAAAATTTAGGAAACAGCTTTCCTAATCAGGGTGACCTTCGGAGTGATTTGGCAATAATTCTGGATTAAAAGCTTCTCAGTGAAAATTTATCTACCTTTCAGATGTCGCTCGGTCGCATAAAATATGTACGTCCGGTCCCGCAATTTGCAGGGAAAATTAAAAGAGCACGACACAAATTGGAAGAGAAGCTCGGTCTTAAATCTCTTTGGAGGTTATCGCGTCTTCCATTTATTTATTTTATACTTCATGTGATTATAATAACTTCAACCAAGTTTATTATTGTGTATTGCGTACTAAAGTATTATCACTGTTTGAGCATTATATTCATTGCTTAATTGACGCTAACCTTTAAACGGTTACGGCCCTACCAACAACGCGAATTTAAATCGTTATCCACATATTCTTTACAGTGAAGTGGGGCCGCCCTCTTCCTTCGCTTCCATAGGAGGGTTCCGACAAGGACAATTTTTGTCCAGAGTATCATCTTTCAGTCGCATTACATGACGTAGTCAGTGTAGCCGCTGGGTGCTAACAGTGACGGGGTAGCCAAGGCACAGACTCTTTGATTGATGACAACAGGTACTTTAATTTGTCCTCATTTTTTAAGCCGACTATGTCTACGTCGTATTGGGTATTAGATAAAAAAAGTTTATTACAATTCTTAGTTATAGGGAAATATTAATTTTGACCCCTGCCGACATCATTTAACAGACTCCGATCTGTCCCAAAACTTATATGTAATATTTTTGATCTTTTGTATAACCGTTTGACGGGATGAGAATGGAAAAACATAACTTTCTATTTATAAGTACCATTTCAATATTTATGCGTACTATGAATAAACAAACCGTCTCGCAAACTTTACTATTTGAGCAGAACGAACAAACAAAAAAAATTACTCTTATCTGCCCATCGAAATGTTAAACTCAAGAAATAAATCTTATTTACCGATCGAAATAGAAGTGTTTAAAAAAATATTAAAACCACACCAAAAATTTATTTCCCGAGCGAAATAAAAAAGTTAAAATATTACTCTTATTTTCCCACCAAAACATATATGTCCATCTAGTAAAACCCCTTCCCGGAATAAACTTCGAACCAGCGCAGAACTATAGCATTAAGAGACTGTACTAGTTCTTACTCAACCCCCTGCAGTGCATTTAACCGACACTTTTAACAGTGTAATGTCTTTCGAAAGGGCAATTACTCTCCTTTGCTGACATCAGCTGGCAGGTAGTCATCAAACTATTTAGAAGGGATTTCTCTTCCAAATTTCATGGTGCCCCTTTTTAAATTTCCCTACAAACTGCTGGGACCGAGCCTACATGTTCTATGGCGACTAAAAACAGATATACAGATAACTTTCACTTTTCATGCCAGGAAAACGCTCGGAAGGTTTGTCAAATCACTTCCGAGAAGTGATCTCTATTAGAAAAGTTTTTTTTGTAAATAAAAAATTATTTTCTAAATTATTGATATCACTTTACCCGGGAATTGAGTCCAGGACCCTCGGTATGGTAGGCTGATCATCCTTAAATTACACCACGACGACTGCTGAGACTGTCTCCAGTTTTTTCGGCAAGTTTCAGTCACAGCAAAAAATGTGTTGCTGTTGATGGTCTCATCCCTTTCGCAACGCATTTTTAGTCCGGCAGTGATGCCAACATTCGAACTGACCGGCACACCTTCGAATTGCAGTTGCCTGACCTCAGTTTCAAATTGCAGCCGCAGTTTCTGCTAACAAGCGCTGAGGCTACTAATTCTTAAAATGAATAATGAATACATACATTTACAATATTCAAAAGCAGAATATGAGACTCCAAAATACTTAATCGTTAGAAATTTATGTTCCACTACAAATCACATGTTGTGAATAAAATTCTTTGATGTAAAAATAACTTGATTATTTGCTAAGTACCATAGTAACTCAAAAACAACATACACAGGTACATACGTATGTGTGTACATTAAGCGATCTTTCTTGAAATTTCTATATACAACTGGATAGATTTTATAGAAGAAATTTCACAACGTACGGCAATTAAAATTATAAAAATCTTGGAATGCAAAAACATGCCACATATACAAGACTCTAAAACAATTCGAAAACAAGCACAAACTAAATGAAAAATCAAAACAAAAACAACAAAACAATCAAAAGCAGACAGCATGAAAATAAGATCACCCACAGCCAAAAGAAAACGCATACGAGCACGGATGAGTAACATTTGATTTAGGCGGTTATTTATAGTTAACAAAAACAAAAATTATACTTCAAGCGTATATATTCAAGTATGTGATATGCATACGTATGTACGCGCGACACATTTTTAAGAAGAATGAGGTATTTTGGGAAGCATTTACTTAGCACGTACTATTTATTCCTAGTTCACTTGTTTGTTTTTCTTTTTCTTGGCTCTTCTTTTTTTCTTATTTCCTGTCGTCTATATATTAGCTAATGTTTAACTTTAGTCTCATTTTTTTTTCTTTTTTTTCTTTTTTTACGCATATATTTGAAAGCACACATCAATATCACATTGGCAGCAATGTACTTGCAAACGTGGGCGTCTAGCATTGACAGATTTTAAATGCATCGATTTAACAATTGCTTAAAATAGACGAGAGTAAGCATTAGGGGACAACTAGAAGAAAAACGAGTAAGGAAGGATAAGTTCGGGTGTAACCGAACATTACCTACTCGAAACATTACGTTGCGAAATTACGGCTTGCAAAACTTTTAAATTGCCTTCTTTTAAAAGTGGGCGGTGCCACGCCCATTGTCCAAAACTTTACTAATTTTCTATTCTGAGTTATAAGGTCAACCCACCTACTAAGTTTCATCGCTTTGTCCGTCTTTGATAATGCGTTATCTCACTTTTCCGGTTTTTCGAAATTTTAATAATATCGAAAAAGTGGGCGCGGTTATAGTCCGATTTCGTTCATTCTAAATACTAAGGAACTTAGATACCAAATTCCATTAATATACCTCAAAATTTACTCAAGTTATCGTGTTTACGGACGGACGGGCGGACATGACTAAATGAATTTTTTTTTCACCCAAATCATTTTGATATATAGAAGTCTATATCTATCTCGATTAGTTTATGGCGTTACGGGGTACCGTTATGCGATCAAAATTAATATACTCTGTGAGTTCTGCTCAGCTGAGTATAAAAACAATTGTGAAATAATCAATTAATGGGGAAAATGGGCACGTTCGCAGTCATGGGTTCATGGTGCCTAATTTAAATAAAAAAGTAAAAAATAAAATATTGTGACGAATATTAGCAACACTAAGGGATAATATCATCTCTAAGCCGATACTGAGCAGTTGCTTGTATACACATAACCAAATTAATCATTATGTCTACACGTATGTCCATACAAGCAGCGGAGAGCAACGCACAAACACATGCATATATCTGAGATACTCCCAAAAGTAGGCAATAATTGGTGCAAGTATCAATCGCATATACACGGGCATATGAAAAGCCATACACGTGCATCTGTAGTTATAATTATATAGTTGGTAACGAAGTAAATTCTGGAAACGCCTAGAAGTATGGAACGAAAATCGAACAGTATAAAAGCAGGAAGAGTTGAGGCACGACAAGTCAGTTTTGTTTTAAGCACGCTATCTGTCGAGAAGTAGTACTATTGTGAAGTACTTGAATAAAGGCCATTTTGCATTATTGAATAGTGGAGTTATTTATTCAACAATTTAGTGATTCGAACGTTAGCAGAAGGTTGCAAATAAGAGGAATTGCAGTAAATTCTTACAATATTTAATACCAAAGACAAAAAAGTGTTACCTTTTCTAATTAGTTTTTTGCTTAAGTTCGTGAATTTTTAACTTTTGAAAAATGCTAAAAGAAGATGGAGTAATTTTGCAGAACCCGTTTCTATTTTTCAGAAACCTAGAGCTCTATTTTCTTTTTCTTTTTTAGATAAAATTTTTTAAAAATGTGAAGATGTTGCACACATTTTCTTTTTTCTACTCTTCACAAACTTTGTAACTGTTTAAAAGCTACTACAACCAATATATCAGAAATTTTTTGGCTGTCTCTATTTGAACGGAAAATTTATTATAAAATGTCTTATATTTTGCTGTTTTTCTTCAATAAACCTTGTTCTAGACAGTATTTTTCATTATTTTTCCTTTTCAGGCATTCTAAACCTATATAAAAGCTTAAAGAAATTTGGTTCTATTTTGGGTTATATATCTTTTCCAGCAACAATAGAACTGTTCAAAATCAGCTGGGAAGAATTTTTTTTGCAAACTTTTAAAAAAATCCCTTACTAGAAATTCCGGAACTATTTATAAGCTTTTGAAAACAACTTATTTTCTTAATTTTAGCTTTATATTATCAGAAAATCTGAAACTAATCAAAATAGTTTTTCTCTTTTTGAAATTTACAGATTTTTCAAATTTTGAGAAGGCTTGAAAATTTCACATAATTTTGAATAACCTTTTATGATCGTTAGAATTATTGAAAATCTACATACGTCGCAAGCTTAAATTTGGCACTTTTTTCTGGGTAGGTACTTTGTACTAGTATCTTGCGCTTTCCAGGCTAAGACTCCTGCTATAAGGAGTATTACAGCTGTCAGATCTAGAAGCAGCAAGTGCCATACGTCCTAGAAAGCTTCTAGTAGTTGCCAAGAGGACGCAGTTATTGAATGTCATAGGTCTCGGTTTTTGATAAGGTATTACATTTTAGTCACTAAACTAGCACCTGGTAACACAACGGACTCATTCAGTCTATGTGAGTTTATCACGGACCGGCCAGTTCAACCTAACCTGACCTGGTGGACCGGGACGTGCGTGTTTTATGCAGACTCCGAACGGCATCTGCAAGCAAATGAGTTTTCACTGAAAAGATTTCCATGGCAAAAAAATTCTCCGATTGTTTGCCAAATTGCTGTCGGCAGCCGCCAAGATTTTCGAGTATGGGCTAAATATATATGTATGTATATGAGGTACTCCAAAGTGACGGTCGGATCATAGCGACCCATTATTGCATACATATCAAGTGATTTCACTGAAACCTGCAATTCAAGAATTTTTATAATTAAATCAATCAAAGACAGAAATTCTATTGATACGAAACTACGGAAATATAAACCTTTGTTAAATATATTTTGCGAAAAATTTGAACTTTTAAACTGTGACGGGGTAACGCAGTAACCGCTTTCCAAAGTGAATGGCTTACCAAAGTGAATGACTTCAATTCTAATTTTTGCAGAATTTGTAACAGTCAGCCTAAATATTTGAATGAAAAACAAAGATTGTTTAAGCGACTTAAACTATGAGTTTTTTTCTTTCGTTTGTTTCATAAGCGCTGAAATTCTCATCCGACTTATGAAATATTCTAAAGACATAGTTTTTAGTTTTTAATTTAAAAGAGAGGTTCTTCGAGTAGAAGATGAGGTGCCAATACCTCAGAGCCCAGTGCTCACCTCCACATCACATTTTGAAAGGGGTCTTCAAATAGAAGATGAGGTGGCTCAATAGAGCGAAACCTCAGAGTTCCCTATGCTTGCCCCAAATTAAATAAATAAAGGTGTATAGATGCTTTGCATTGTCCGATGTTTTAAAGGCACCACTTAATAAATTGAATACATTAAAATAAAGAAATTATATAAATAAAAGTGTACCGATGCTTTGCATCGCCCCGTGTTTTAAATACAACATAAATAAAATTAAAAATAATTAACTTATAAAATTAAATACATTAAAAAAAAATAAATTTAAAAAATGCTTGGTTGCAATGGGCTTTGACCCCCCAAACCCCAAACTTTTGAGTCGGGTACGTCATCCACTATGCCGCGACTCATACGCCTACAAGCACATCAAATTACTCCCTTATAACTCACATTAAACTGCTCGCCCTCAACTGCCCCACGCTTAGCTAAAGATCCAATTTGTGTTTTCACGTCAATAATATACTATTTAAAACAAAAACGATACTATTGCTACTTTGCGAAGGGTGAGATAAGTCACGAAGGAAATGAATAAGGTTAGTTTAGGTCGGTAGGTGTGCATTGCAACTGTCCACACTTTCACAAAGAAAGCAATACCGTTGCCCAAATTTTAAATTCCTCAATTGTTCTCATTGGATAACTCAGCGGTGGTCATGCCGAGCTGTCTGCCTCACGTAAGTCTATTTTGGACGTATATTTCCTAGCCATCACATCTGCAAATTCATCCTCTTCAATATCTCTATGATAGGGACCCAGCGAGAAATATTGAGATTTTTCATGGACGCCATAAAAAAAAGTTGTTATAATTTGTTTTATAAATATTTTTATATCCACTCTGTAGCAAAACTCAACAGAAAAATTGTGAGGTTACATAATTAATTGGTCTCTTTCATAGTGTTTTCTGTTTTGAATTGTTGTTTAAATCAAAAAGTTTTTTTATTCAAGTCTTGCCAAGCACAAAACCAGCATTTACTTACAAACAAACACTTACTTAAAACACTCAAATTTGGAATGTGGAAAATTAATGAGTGGGAAATGCATTTGCACTTGAATGTTTGTACGTTTGTACTTTCTAAGTGGAATACAACTTCTTATAGTAAGGACTGCAGTTTTTCCATTACTTTACTTATTTCTATTTTCTCTTTCCCTAACTTTATAAAATCATTTCCTTATCTTTGAATTTTCGCCACTCAGTACTTATGTCTTACATATTTTATGCTTCGTTTATATGCATTTATTTTCTTTTTTTTTCTTTTGCTGCATTGACATACACGCACACTTTTATTTTTATAATGCGTAAACCACAACATTTTGCTTTTATGAATTTAAATTATGCAACAAAACTATTTCACAGCATTGCAGCTGCTCTAAAAGATTGGCTTGTGCGTAATTGCGTGAATGGGAGAAAGAATGCGATAGAGAGAGAAATACAAGAAAAATGCATTTGCTTAATTCTAAAAATGTTTTTAAAAATTAAGAAATAATTTAAGGCGAGCAAGTAAAGTAGACACGTAATGAGACAATAGAGTTGAGTTAAAGTACCGCCAATTATACAAAGCAAGGGTACTCGAAGAATGTGGTTAACGGAGTCATACAATAACAACACCAATAAAATTACAACAACTTCAATGAAAAGTACAACAATATTGACAGATTTACGTTTGATTGTATGACATGAAATTCTTTGAATTTGAAAGCACCATCTTTCGTATTTTATTTCCTTTATATTAATTCGGTTGAATATTTGTCCGCATATTCAACACAAATCTTGCAATCGATTTTTAAGTAAATTCTCATTGAGCTACAAACGTCAAACTTAAAACATGGTTTATGACACCGAGAAAATGCAACAAAAAGGGAAAAAATTCCGTTAGGTGGCGCACGGATCAAAATAATTAGATGACAATTTCGAAATTTTAAACCAGCTTTTGAGTATCTTCTCGATGAACTAGAGACTTGAAATTCAGAGGACGATGACAATATAAAACATTGTAACGAATTTTGGGAAACTCCGCTCATTTGAAACCTTCTGCTAACGTTCGAATCGCTAAACTGTTGAATAAATCACTACAATATTTTCACTTCGCAACTGCCAGCGTGTTTAAATCAAACTGATTAGTTATTACTCAGCTTGCACTGCTTTTATACTCCCTTTTTTCTCGTTCATCCATTTCTCCTAAGGTCTAGTGATTTTGCGAAAATGTGTTCCAGAACAATTGTATCTCCTGCTTGGTTAAAAGTGCGTGCACACTAAGCGACGCGGCACGTAGCGACAACATAGTCTTTGCATGTATTCTTATGGAACCATGCACACATAGCGAAAGTAGGACGAAACGACACGACCAAGTTGACCAATTAGGCAAAAATGCCGCGAATGGGACTATCGCTACGTGTCGCGTCGCTTAGTGTGCACGTAATTTTAGAGCTACCTACATGTATAACTGTATTCCATGCCTCTCGTATGGCCATATGCGTGAGCATGTGTGAGTATCTACTTCGTCTGACCCCACATGTGTGTGTGTGTGAAATATCTCTTCGTTGCCTTATATATATGTATGTAAATGATGACTGATGTATTCATGTACACCAGTGTGGCTCACTTCATGTTTTTGTTGTTGAGTGATTATTTACTAACAGCCTAGTGATGTCAGCATTAGCCACAATATATTAAGTAAAATTGTATTGAACGGAGGAATCTCGCGATTAATTTTTAAGAGACTTCCCATTGAGCTACAATCTTCATACGTAGTTGAGAAGTGTGTGAAGGGGAGAAAAACTCCGATAGACGGTGCACGGATATTTAGAAATCTCCTCCGAATTTAGAAAATTTTGCGGTTGAGTTTTAAATAGCTTTCATATGTGATAGAAACCTGAAACTTTCAACAAAGCTTAGAGCCCAATCAAGATTCAATACCAAGAATTCAATACTCTACTTAATGTGCCAGCGATAGACATACTTACATATATTTAGAAAATACATACAGAACAGGGAGAAACTTCCAATCGATTTTTAATCAAGGTTAATGAATTTCGACCGTCTGTCTTGTTTGTGTGACAAAAATTTTATATTCTTTAAATTTCAATAATTATACCGAAATCAATTTAGTTGTTATTGGGAGTCACCCAGTCAAAATTATGCTGGTGTGAGTCATGTGGAGTCAAGTTTGGTTCTGGTTCCTCAGGTTTTCGGATTATACATCGAAAAAATCGTTTTCCGACACTAAGGGCACATTCATTATATGAAGTCCTATATACAAGTAACGTAAACATATTCGTCCAAGCACATTATTTTAGGTAATATTCGTTGCTCTGCTGATATTAAATATTTTACTTAATTAAAGCACGTTGCTTTACTGAAAGTCAAACAGTCACACGCAAAAAATTCGTATAACCTGAAAAGAAGGATTCAGGCAGAACATTTTATTTTAATTTTTTTCGTGTAAGAGAGGGTTAGATACATACAAACATACAAGTAAGGTTAAAATAAGCGTGTTAACAATTTGCAAAAAAAAATTATCCAACATTCAGCACTTTCTACACTTTTATTAAAAAAAAATCTGACAACTGTATACTCTGCCAACCCCCTCACACTTTCATAACCACAAAAGAAACGTAAAAGCAATCTCTTTCGCTGATTTCGTAATACCGTTGACCGCCATTAAAATAAATCACTTGTTGCGGAAATTTAATGTGCAAATAACAACTTTAATCCTTGCTCGGCCACTAAAGGTGCCACAGTGCAACAACAAATCACCTTTATTACAAACAAAGAAAAAGTAAAAGAGATGTGAGCTATACAATTTCAAGCAGCTGCTTTTGTAAATGCCAGAAAATCTAGTATTATGGCATAAAACATGAATCATGGATAAAGTACGCCAGGGGCATAACTAAAACTACGATAAAATAATAACAACAATAATCTGTAATACTCATAAAAGCAATATGGCTTAATATAACAAAACAAAACTTAACACTTGAAAAATTATAACCCAATAATAGCGATGAATGAAAGTACGATGGAAAATCTGAAAAAGTTCTGGTTCAATATAGAAAAGTGGAAAAACACAATGAAGGCACTCAAAAACTCACACGCGCACATAAATGGCCAAAGGTCACGGCAAGCCAGAGTTAACAAGTCTGAAAATAAGATTAGAAAATGCCGTGATTTGAACATATGTGTCAAGAACTCACTCTGATTGTAGGTACATTTGTCTGTGTAAATTAATAAGTATATAGATACCCTGTAGCAAAACACTGAAATAGGTAGTAAAAATACCAGCTCTCAACTGGAGTTTCTGGCCATATCAAACTTGTGCAATAAAACCTTTCAAAAACTTCCCAGAAACGCCTAAAGGAACTCTTAGAAATACTTAGATGGCAAACAGAAAGGAGCCGACAAATTTCGCAGACAGGCTATGAAAGGGGCTTTCAAATCCCCCAACACAGCTAAGCTTCATCGAAAAGCCCGACAGAAGCTGGGCGTCATTTTAATGCAATGCAGTTTTCAGACTGCACCATGGAAATACCAGCAGCTTTAAAATAGTAGAAACTATCTAGCTGTAACAAAAAGAAATGTTTATCAAGCTAAACTAACCGTATTCTGGCAAGCTTACAAAGGGCAGTAAAAATTCCAAATAAGCTGCAAGGAAGGCCCAAAGGACTCTTGGAAATATTAAGGTGGCGAAAAGAAGGAAGCTAATAAGCTATCTGAAAAGCCACAAAAGGTGCTTTCAAAAGGATGCAGTTTTCATACCGCATAATGGAAACACCAACAGCTTTGAAATTCTCTGGTTAACTACCACTCTAGATGGCATGAAACTTTATAATCATTTCATTCGTTTAGGTCTTTGGATCCCTATTACATCGTACTTACAGAGCTGCAATGAACACGTGCGTTCTTAATTCAATTCTGTTGAATATCTATAAAACATTTCCAAGGTTCGATTCATAAAAATCCAGCAGATCAACTATTACTTCCAGGTAGAATTATTTAAGGTCTATCACTCTTACATCTTTTCTCTTCAAAATATTACAGATACTTGTGGACTTGCACACCCTAAATATTTCAACCTCTATTACATTTGAGCTAGATCCCCTACAAAATTCGTGAATTGTCTTCAAACGAATCATTTCTGTCAGAACTGTTGAACGAAGAAAGATAAAATGTATTGCGTACTTTCTTTGCAGATCTCGTATCTGGGGATAACTTAATTTTAATTTTGTTGTTTCCAGTAATAAGACTCAAGCGCACAAATTCTTTTATTTTTCTTCTTCTTCATCTCATAGTGGTTAGGAGACCACGATGGTTTTGCTAAGTTTCATCGATTTTGATGGTGGCAGGGTATAACTTCAATCAGACAAATTGAAAATAGTTAAAGCTTCAAAGAAATAAACACTAAATAGCGTCATTATAAAAAACGATAAACATAAACATATTGTTACGAATATTAGCAACACTAAGGGATACTATCATCTCTAAGCCGATGCTAAGCAGTGACTTGTATGCACATCAATAATTCAATAATTATGTCTACACATATGTACGTACACGCAGCGGAGAAGCCACGCAGAAACACATGAATATGTCTTATCTGGGGTGCTCACAAGTGAGGGCAATAATTTGTGCAAGTATTACTCACGCGCATATGAGAAGCTATAAACGTAGTTGTGGCTAGTGATTTTGTAGCTATTAACTAACTAGTAAGTTCTGGAATGGAAAAGCCTAGAAGGAAACCAGACAGTATAAAAGGCGACAAAAGTAGAGGCGCGGGAGTTAGTTTGGTTTAAGCAAGCGATAAAACAAACTTGTTACTTTGAAAATTGTCTAATAAAGACCATTTTGCATTATCGAATATTGGAGTTATTTATTCAACAGTTTAGTGATTCGAACCTTAAAAGAAGATTTGAAATAAGCGGAATTGCAGTAAATTCGTAACAATATTGCTAAAAACTATGATATAGTTTTAAAATACTATATGAAGCCAAAAAAGCTTCTATTGAAAAGAAAAAATTTTTGTTATTTTAAGTATTAGAGAAAAGTTAAGAAATTTGCACACAGCGCTGGCTACCAGGATATGTTTCTAAATTTCACTTCTTCATTATATAGCTTTCGGAAGTTGAGTTTTTGAACTCGAAATCTCCAACAATCATACTTCATTCTGGATCAAGGCATCCAGTCATACGAATGCCCCACAGCAGGCTTTGTAAATTATCGCTAATGATTGTCTTTTGTGTTGCTGTTCCTTTTATGCACAATTTGGTATATATGTGTTTATTATTTAATCCAAATTGTGTGGAATATTTACAGGCGCGTTCAACAGAACTTATCATCTCCCAAATATCAATAACAAAAACAATTGCTTAAAGCAATATGAGCCTGCCTTGTTAATTGAATACATTTATAAAACAGTTTTATTTGAAAAGTAGCATTTGATTTGGAATAAGGTTCACTTAAAATTAAAAAAAATGCATTTGATGCGAAAAAAAATCCGTTTGGTTTGAAATAAATCTCTAATAATGCGCTGTAAGTATCATGGGTGTAACCATGACTGCTATTAGGTTGTCAACATTTTTAAAACCGCGCACTGGCGAAATCGTTTCTTGTATCTTTGAAAGCGGGTAGCATCGTTCATAGGGGTTGGTATTGATTTGCTATGCCACTTTTGAGCTTAAAGTGTGTTTTTCAGTATCGAAGCCATATTTCCCACACAATACTTGAATTCTATTACGACTATAATAAGTCCCCTTTAATCATTCCATAAAAGTAGATCTGTACATCACATCTCCAAATAATCTGTTCCCATAATATTATTTTCACACAGACAGCTTATTGAATAATAAAGACAGTTTTCTATATTAAGACGTTTATTGAGCTCAATCTTCCCAACAAAATTCGAATCTATAATTATTTCATTAGTGACTAATAGAATGCCTAATGAAGTCAAAAGCACAATGCAACTCTGTTGGGAGAGTTTAGTTTCTTAGTTTTTGGTGTGTTCAGTGCTGAATAATGTCATTTGTCAAAGTAAATGTCATTGTCTGTCATATAGCATTGTCATTTTATTCGCTTGACATTTCATCCTTCATACTAATAGAGCAGCTACTTATGTGTGAAAGCAAAAATTTACGATACCATTAGAAGGTGAAATGAGATCATTAAGTTTCTGTGTGAAAACAGTATAATACATGTCACATTTTGGTTTATAAACAGGACTAAAGTTCAAGGCGTTTTTCTTCTTTAAACTTTTTGGTTAAAATTTGTATAATATTTAATAAATATTTGAAGCCGATTTCCTCAGTAGGGACGATTGCATAATTCGCATATTTCAGAACTCCTTCCGTGTCTGCTTTCAGCTTTTTATCAAAAGTAAAGTTTTACTGTCCTTTCTTCTATTTACATATATCTGCTTTGGCGGTAGCTTACCCCATACGTCTACGCATTGTTTGCACTTCAGTTCTCTTATCGCTTCCTTCTGCCGGTAAATCGAGTCTTGATTTATGTATCAGGTTTGTTTCAACATTATAATATGCCTCTTTGTAAAAGATCGATGTTTTGATCTAAGTGTAGATAGATTGATTTTGTCAAAATCTTCACGATATTTCCACTTTGGTGTTCTACACTGGAAAATAAAAATAATGTTCTATAGAATAACCTTTTGCAAGTCAATGACAAAAGTATTCACTTATAAATACAATTAGCTTGCTACGCATGATCCATTCAAACCTGTTCTCCACCCCATGCATAATTTATTACGCCTTAAAATGACAGGTGAAGATTGAATGCCTCATCTTAATACGCTTACATTTAGCCAACATTTAAACAGCGAAGGTGAAGAAGAATAAACGTATCAAAGTATTAAATGAATAGTTTTGTTATCGACATTGGTTTCCGTTTATTGGGCGTATGTTTTATATAGGAAACTTTGTGTTCGTTAACTGAATTTCAAATCAATCAATATTAATTTCAGTTAATACGTCAAACAACCGCTTGAATGGGCACCTTTATTAAGTAGTACATGTGTGAGTTTCTATTTGTGTTGAAAATTGAGAAAAAGTGTGGCAATTTTGATTGTTTACACCTAACGGACAGACAAACAATAACGATAACTCATGTACAGTGGAGTATATCGCATGCCCAAGTCATAGTACATAAGTAGAACCGAAAGTTCGATTGTTAGAGATTAGATACAGTTTGTAATGTTTGAAATTTGTTTACTTAAGACTAGTCTCAATGGAACAAATTAAACATAAATGCGTACAATGAGGCGAGAGTTTTCTTATGACGTTGAAAGGGTTCAGAAAAATTAAGGGAGAGGGGACGTATACCCAACATTTTTTAATATTTGGTTCTATCGAGTAGATAGTTTCTAGACCGTTTTCAAATCGGTTTCGGAATTATTTTGAAACTACCTTAGATTGTTTCTGTATTCTTTCGGCGATCTTTCCATGTCACATCATGAACATTTCGGCTTTTTTTTGGAAATTGTTTTTAATATCAATTCGGGACTATGAAAGGATAATGTTGGTATTATTTTAGGACTGTTTTGAGATATTTTTATATCACATCAGGACCGCAGTGTTGTGATGTTAGCGTGATCCTTTTACCACACCTAATATGCTGGGATTAAGCTCCGCGAAAAGCAGCAACAAAATTTTAGAAACAAGTTTTTCCAATTAGAATAAAATCTTTCTAAGCGGGATAGCCCAGGGAGGTATTTGGCAAGCACTCCGAGTGTATTTCTGCCATGAAAAGCTCTCAGTGAAAACTTATCTGCCTTGCAGATACCATTAAGGGTCGGCATAAAACAAGTAGGCCCCGTCTCGACAATTTTTAGGAAAAATAAAAGGAGGAAGAGAAGCTCGGCCGACAATCTTTTCGGAGGTTATCGCGCCTTACATTTAGTTACTTTTATCGTAGACATTTTGATATTCCATCCTTTGCAAAGATCACTATAGAATTGTTTCCGAACTTAACAAAACATGTAGAGAACGCTCGGGACTATTTCGAGGCTATTCCTAACATTTTTCTAATCTACTTATTTCTTTTTATGGTAAGGTTGAACTGGCCAGCAAATACGGACCGCACATAGACTGAATGTATTCATAATATTACCAGAATTTGTTTG